>CM064880.1:11040224-11147450 GCA_003313485.2 Penstemon barbatus
TTAAAGAGGGCCATGGCCCATGTAGGAGAGAAGAAGCCTAGTCCTAATAGGACTAGGTTAGGGAGATAACTATAAGTAGCTATCTTATAGTTATTTTTCACACAACTCCATAAGCAAAAATTGAGCAAGAGCAAAAATTCTCTCCCTCTCCCTACCAGATCGGCCGAACCTGTTCTTCCTGTGGAAGAATTTTTTCGTTTTTTTTGTTCCAAATCGTTCCTAAATCCTAGATATAATATATCTGTGTTCTAGTCGATCAGATTATTATTTTCGTGATATTGTGGTGTATCAACTCGTAGAGGCGCAACACGTGGGGCGCTCTGAGAGCTGGATCGATTTGTGGAGAATTCAGAGTCTTTTGCTAGCCTAGGATTTGCAAGGAGATAGGTATAAACGAGAAAACTTATACTATCGTTTTATTATATTTCATATATATACAACTAGAGAATATCCTGGCAAGATTCCTTAAGAGGCCCTAAAATTTTTATATTCCGCTGTGCTTAGGGCTGTTTATCTTACCGAATCCCAACAGTGGTATCAGAGCCAACTCTAGGCTTTGTATATATATAAATTTGCAAATTATGTGTTATAAATCATATGTTTGATTTATGTGTGGCTAGTTCTTTAACTTTGCATGTTTTAGGACGTATGTTAGTTAACTTGGAGTTAATGTTTAATTTTGGATTCGAAAATTTTATCATGTTAGTTTTTATTTTGGATTGGGATTTAATTGACTGGGTTTGTTTAATTAAATCATAAGTAATCGAAGAAACAAATTTTTTTTTTTTTATTGGATCCAACTCGCGGTGCACGCGGCGGTCCGCGGCTGGGCGGCCACCGCGAGCCGCGACCTGCGGCAGCGTGCGAACAGCACGCTGTCCGCGCACGCTGCGCACAGCAGCAGCCCACTGGCTGCTGTCTGCGTGCAGCTGTGCGCGGCAGCCTGCTGCCGCACGCAGCCCACGCACCGCGGCTGCTGTCGCGGGCAGCTCACGCACACCTGGTGGTCGCGCGTGGGTTGTCCACGTGGCAGCCCGTGATTGGTCTTGACTGGTCATGTTTGGGTTGAACTCTAATTCTGCCTATTTTGAAAAATTCTGAAAATCTAGAATTTTGGGAGATTAGGAAACTTGGAGTTTTTGGATAAGGTAGTTATCTTGTTAGATGTGAACACTACCTTAATTAAACTAATCTAAACAAAATAGGATTATCTTGAAAATCTTGGAGATTTGGGAACTTTGGGAAACTTAGAGTTTTGGATAAGGTAAGAATCTTAGAGATTTAGATTACCTTAATTAACCAATTTAATCAAGATAAGTTTGTAGATTACTTAGAGCTCAAGTAAGAGCTAATTAATCTTAGAGATTAATTGTTAATTCAAAATTAATTAACTTGGATGAATTTTTGCGAATTAAAATTAATGGAGCCGGTAAATTTACATTTATGCCCTTATGTGAATTTATGCATGTTCTTGAGTGAATGTGTGGATTGATCGATTTTGCCCTTAAGCCCTGTGTAGTTTTTGGTTGATTTATTTTTGGGTTGTAATTAAATGGGCCTGATTGGTGCCATTGCTTGCGCAAAAAAATATAATAGAATAGGACCATTTAAATTATGTAAGCTAGACTTAGATTAGGCTTGGAGCCGAGAAGACCTCATGAAGACTTGGAGATCCGCATGGAGGCCCATTACCTTGGAGGACATGGAGGCCCAATTCATTACATGGAGGCCCAATCAAGCTGGATATTACAAGAAGGCCCATGATGTATGAGTTTGAAAATTGTAATAGTTAGGACATTTAATTTCCACCCTAGACTGACCAATTGATTCATCACATGGCTCGTGATGAATCGCATATGATGGGCAATCGATCAATCATATCCTGCTAGGTGATGTATGTTTACTATTATTCTTTGATGTATGTCATGCATGCTTAGAATAGATCACGTAAACAAGATAAAGCATAATCTGATGAGACCTCGCACAAGAAAACTTAAAACCTCCAATTGAACTTAAAATTCAATTAGAATATTAAATCGAACCTGAGGGCGCATATGAATAGTCTCTATGGTCCGAGCCTATCCAATTACTAGGTCTTAGGCATATTGTACGAATATATCTCGATGTCTCACGAGTCGTGGGTCGAGCTATAGGAAGATGATATGTCTATTGCCTCGATGCACGAGATAGTGCCAAGGGAGGGGATAGCAAGGTTTTAGGCGCTGTCTCACGAGTCGTGGGGTGTCTAAGATTGAACTATTTCTCTCCACGAGTATTGGACATGATTTAACGCTAGTAAGTATGGATGTCTCACGAGTCGTGGGTCCATATCGAAAAGCGAGGCTAAATGAACTTAAGGGTTAGCTGCGATGGTTAACCGTCGACGTAATCGACCACCAAGTGAATCAAATAGTATGGCCAACGAGTCGTGGGTACTAGGAGATTGCATTTGGGCCTTAAGCCCGCTAGGATATTTTAAATTCCCGAAACTTATGTGGGGGCATAAGATTTTGATTAAAATAGTGGGAGTAATTTACAAATAAAAACCATGTTTGTAAATTGTGCATTTTAAATTAATCTTTCGCGTATTTATTTCTTCTCTCGTCATTTTGTAGATATAATGTCTAAGAATCCGATTTCCATCATACTTGAACAAAACAAATTAACTGGACCCAACTTCCATGACTGGGTCAGGAACCTTAAGATCATTCTCGCTTCTGAAAAGCGAGGTTTTGCCCTTGATGGGCCCCCTCCCGAACTTGCTAAGGGTGCCGATGATGCTGAGAAAGAAGCCGTGGATTTATGGCTTGACGATGACTTGCAGTCACGTTGTCTCATGTTGGCATCCATGTCGAATGAGCTTCAAAAGCAGCACGAGCATATGAAGTCTTCTTTTGAAATCTACACGCACCTGAATTGTCTATTTGGGGTGCAAAGTAGATACGAGCGGTATGAAACTGCTAAGACTTTGCAACAAACGAGGATGGCTGAAGGTGCTGATGTTCGATCTCACTGCATCAAGATGACTGGGCTTATTGAAAAGCTTGGTCATCTTGACGTAAAGATGGACAAGACCTACTGCCAGGATATAATCCTCCAGTCGTTGACGAGATCATTCGAGCAATTCGTAGTGAACTACAACATGCACAAGATGGATGTTGAACTTCACGAGTTGGCTAATATGCTCGCCACTGCCGAGGCTTCCATGAAAAGAGAGAAGCCAGTGATGGTTGCTACCTCGACCTAATCCAAGTCCAAAAGGACAAAGAAAGGGAAGGGGAAAGGAAATGCTTCTTCAAGCAAAGGCAAAGCACCATCTGGGCCTATAGGGAAGGGAAAGAAGCGTAAAGCTTCGTCTGATGAACAGAAATGTTTCTACTGCAAGAAACCTGGACACTGGAAGAGGAACTGCAAAGAGTTCTTGGAGAGCTCGAAAGGTATATTCCTTGTTGAAGTTAATTTATCAATTAACTGTGCATCATGGATGCTAGACACTGCTTGTGGTTCTCATCTTTGTAATGATTTACAGGTGATGGGAGCAACAAGGCCACTTAGGCCAGGGGATTGAATCCTAAGATTTGGCAATGGAGCTAGAGCTGCTGCCGAGGCCATAGGCGAAGTGGAGTTAGATTTAGGTGGTAATAAATTATTCCTTAGGAACGTTCTTTATGTACCTGGTTTGGTGAAAAACATTATTTCAATTCCTGTTTTGGATAATGAAGGTTTTAATTTTACTATTAATAGAGGTTCCTTTTCGTTATTCATGAATGATAATATGTTTTTCACTGGTACATTAAAAGATGGACTATATACCGTTGAACCACCTAAGTTAGTGATGCACGTATAACAAAACAAAAGGAAACAAGATAATGAAATATCTGCCCAATTATGGCACGCTCGACTTGGACATATATCTAAGTCAAGGATTCAAAAGTTAGCATCATCTGGCGCGATTGAAATCAATCGCATTAATGAAATGCCAACATGTGAACCATGTCTAAAGGGTAAAATGGCTAAGTTGCCGTTTAAGGGAAACCCTGAGCGAGCCAAGCAAACATTGGACTTGATACATACTGACGTATGTGGACCACTAAGAAAAAGCGCCCGAGGTGGCTATGATTACTTCATCACTTTCATTGACGACTTTAGTCGTTATGGATATGTGTTCTTGCTGAAACACAAGTCTGAAGCCTTTGAGCGATTCAAAGAATTCAAGATGGAAGTAGAGAATCAACTTGGTCATACGATAAAGGCTCTTCCTTCTGACCGAGGTGGAGAATTTCTTAGTAACGAATTTTTGAATTATCTTTTAGAGCATGGAATATTATCGCAGTGGACTCCTCCTGCAACACCCCAATTAAATGGAGTAGCAGAGAGAAGGAATCGAACCTTGATGGACATGGTTCGATCCATGATGAGTGCCACTGACCTTCCTCTTTCATTTTGGGGACATGCCCTCCTCACGGCAACGAAGATACTAAACATAGTACCTTCTAAATCCGTAGAAAAGACACCATACGAATTATGGTTTGGCAAGGCACCCTCGTACGCATTCATGCGCATATGGGGATCTCCAGCTTACGTTAAAAAGCTAGTGGGAGATAAATTGGAAACTAAATCCACTTAGTGCAAATTCGTGGGGTATCCAGAAAACTCGATAGGATACGAGTTCTACGATCCTACAAGACAAACTACGTTTGTCTCGAGAAACGCTCACTTCTTGGAGAAGGATTTCTTGGTTGACAAGAAGGAAAATAATGTAGAACTGGATGAGGTCACTGAAGCTGAAAAGGCCGAAGAGGTCAATCAAGCTGACCCATCGCCACAGGCAGTGGGAGAACATGAATATGAAAGTGCACCAGAAAGTACACCGATTCTTCGTAGGTCAGAAAGACAACGTAGAGAACCCGAGAGGTACTACGGTCTGCTGCATGAGACTGGACAGTCTCTAACCGACCCAAGGACTTACGAAGAGGCTATGCTAGACATAGACTCGGGAAAGTGGCGCGAAGCCATGGAATTCGAATTGGACTCCATGCTCAAACAAGGTCTGGGCCTTGGTAGATCCACCAGTGGGAGTGGCTCCCGTGGGTTGCAAGTGGATCTATAAGCGAAATCTTGGAGTGAACGGAGAGGTAATAACCTACAAGGCGCGATTAGTGGCAAAATGATATACTCAAAGACCTGGAATTGACTTTGAGGAGACCTTCTCGCCCGTCGCAATGCCTAAATCCATTCGAATCTTGCTGGCCATAGCTGCGTGGTATAACTACGAGATATGGCAGATGGATGTAAAGACTGCCTTTCTCAATGGGGACATTGATAAGGAGATCTACATGGAGCAACCAAAAGGATATGCATCCAAAGGAGATGAACACAAGGTGTGCAAACTCCAGAGGTCCATTTATGGACTGAAGCAAGCTTCCCGAAGTTGGAACATTCGTTTCGATGAGACAATCCAAACTTTTGGATTCATCAAGAACATGTTCGAACGTTGCGTGTACAAGAAGATCAGTGGGAGTACAGTTGAATTTTTGGTGCTTTATGTTCACGACATTCTTCTCATTGGAAACAATGTGAAAGCGTTGTCCGAAACTAAAGCATGGTTATCTACACAATTCTCAATAAAGGATATGGGAGAAGTATCATTTGTACTAGGTATAAGGATCTACCGAAATAGATCAAAAGGACTGCTGGGCCTCTCCCAATCCCAGTACATAGATAAAATCTTGAAAAGATTTAGTATGGAAGAATCCAAGAGAGGATTGCTTCCAATGAGACATGGGATTGCACTCTCTAAGTCTATGGCCCCAAAGACGCTTGAGAGAAACAATATGTCTCGAGTACCATATGCATCCGCGATAGGAAGCATAATGTATGGAATGTTATGTACGAGACCAGACGTAGCGTACGCTCTAAGCGTTACAAGTCGCTACCAGTCTGATCCAGGTGAGCAGCACTGGATAGCCGTAAAGACAATTCTGAAGTACCTGAGAAGGACTAAGGAATTGTTCTTGGTATACGGTGGAGGAGAATTGAAATTGGAAGGCTATACAGACTCGAGCTTCCAATGTGATGTAGACGACTTCAAGTCAACATCAGGATACGTATTCTGCCTCAATGGTGGTGCGGTTAGCTGGAAAAGCTCCAAGCAAGAAACAACCGCGGATTCAACCACCGAAGCTGAATACATTGCTGCGAGTGATGCAGCAAAGGAAGGTGTTTGGATGAGGAACTTCATCCAGGAACTGGATGTGATACCTAGCATCGCTGAGCCCATTACTATCTTCTGTGATAACAATGGGGCAATAGCGCAAGCAAAAGAGCCGAGATCTCATCAGAAATCCAAGCACGTACAAAGACGATACCACGTGATAAGAGATATCATTGATAGAGGAGACAGTAAGATGGAACGTGTCGACTCAGAAGATAATACGGCGGACCCGCTAACGAAGCCTCTGACTCAAAAGGCATTTGAGAAACATCTGCAAAAGATGGGACTCAATAACATAAAAGACTGGCTTTAGGACAAGTGGGAGATTGATAGAAATAGTGTCCTGCAAGCCAGCTGTATGGCTAGTATTTATTGTAATAAATGCGGAACTATTCAATTTCGATTGATGAATGCACTTTATTAAATGGTCATCTTTATCTTATGTAATAATTATCTACGCATAAGGATAGAGGTCCTTAGATCACAGGGCTATGGGACAACTCGTGGACTGATCTCCAAGGCCGTGATCTAGAACATATTCAAGAGTCGTAGAATTCAATTGAGATAGGACATCATTGGATTCGGTTAGACTCTCACTATTGTGTATACTTCGATGAACTGGAGGACGCTGGGGTCCACGAGCGTGACTGGGATAGTCGATACACATAAGTGGGTGGCTTGCTGGGATGGCAAGCGTACTGAATACCCCAATTAGGAAATAACTCACCATGGAAGCGGTAGTCGCATATCGGGGTTGAAGTTATTCCAAATTTATAATAGTATACGAGGAACGATCCCTAACTACTTGAGGTGATAGGGTTTATCTGGTGCGAGAACGTCTATGCTTTGATATGAGTTCCGACTGACTGGGGATCGCCAGAAAGTCTCTGTGGATTCATATTGGGTATAGAGGAACTCGTATGCAGATTCATATCATCAACAAAGGATCCATTGACCCGACTTGATAGGTTGGGAAATTCTCCTATGGATTTCTGTGAGAAATTAATTCTGGTAATTCCTTGGCCAAGGTATCTGCCGATTTTATGTAAGTAGCTCATAAAGATTAAGTCAAAGAGAATTTATTTCGAGACCAGAGTACATAAGGTCAAGACAAAAGAAAAGGGAATCCGATGAAAGACCATACCCTTAAGTCTCGACTGGGAGATTGATCGATGGAGAGATTATGTCGTATATGGAAATTATAAATGATAAAAGGTTCACTGAATTAATTCACCAGTGATTGGGCTCCATGGGCTTGTGGCTGGACATCGACCGTGGAGTGTGGGAGAATTCCCAAATTGGCAGGGGTGCTAATTTTGGAATGGTCAATCGACAGAGTGTTCGATTGATTTAGAATAAGTCTTACTCGAATAATTAAATAATATTTAATTATAACCCACGGCCAATTATGTGGTGAACCTACGGGGGCATACACAATACACATGAAGCGAAAGCGAGGAAATAAGAAAGACCGAGTCGACTGGGTCGACTGGGTGAATAATCGACTGGGTCGATTATTATGGGTGGGTCGACTGGGTCGACCCAATTGGAACAAAATGGGATCCAATTGGAATTGGATCAGAATCATAAATTAAATTAGAATTTAATTTATGGATTAATTAATTAAGTTGGATTTAATTAATTAGAAGGGATTTTAATTAAATAGGTTTAGAGTCTGATTTAATTAAATGGGAGATTAAGTTAATTAATTGGGCTATTTAATTGGGAGATTAAATAAAGCCTGGTCAAATTAATTAACTGGGCCATGAATTAATTAGAAGACTTGGTCTTCTAATTAAAGAGGGCCATGGCCCATGTAGGAGAGAAGAGCCCTAGTCCTAATAGGACTAGGTTAGGGAGATAACTATAAGTAGCTATCTTATAGTTATTTTTCACACAACTCCATAAGCAAAAATTGAGCAGAGCAAAAATTCTCTCCCTCTCCCATACCAGATCGGCCAAACCCTGTTCTTCCTTTGGAAGAATTTTCGTTTTCGATTCTTCTTCCAAAATAGTTCCTATATCCTAGATCATAATATATCTTGTGTTCTAGCTGATCAAAATTTATTATTTTCGTGTAATTGTGGTGTATCAACCCGTAGAGGCGTAACACGTGGGGCGCTGCTGCAGAGCTTGGATCGATTTGGCTGAGGAGGAATTCAGAGTCCGTTTTGCTAGCTAAGGATTTGCAAGGAGATAGGTATAACGTGTAAACTTATACTATCGTTTTAATTAATATTTATATATATACACCTAGAGTAGTATCCTGGCAAGATTCCGTAAGAGGTCCTAAAATTTTTATATTCCGCTGTGCTTAGGGCTGTTTATCTTACCGAATCCCAACAATTGTATCTCCTACAACTTTCTAATCAGATTCTTCTAGTCTTCATGGATATAACAATCAATTTTTCACTTAATGTTACCCCTCTTACATTAGGGCTGCGACCGGTTCGGGAAACCGATCTAACCGAACCGAACCGAAACCGAAAATTCGGTCCGGAATCAGACCGAATTTTCGGTTCGATAAACGGTTTTCGTCCAAGAACCGGCCAATGGAAGGTATCGGTTTTCGGTAATACCGGTCGGTTTACCAAACTGAACTGATAGAACCGATTTTTTTTATCCTAAACCTAATTATTATTGCACTCTCATTTCCCTCTCCCACTTCCCAAACCCGCCGCTCTTCTTACTCATTTCTCACTTCACAGTTCACCTTCCCAATTTTACATCTCATTTTGTGCAAAGCCCTAGGCCCCTAGCCAGCCACAAGTCACAACATCGCACTACCGCAATGGCCTCACCAAATGGCCGCACCACCGCACCAAACGGTCGCACCACCGCAACTGCCGCAACGCCGCTATATTGAGACATTGAATTGCAAGATCTATGAGTAAGAGAGTTGGGTGTGTAAATTTCAGATCTGGGTTTAAGGGGCAAATGTTTTCTTATATGAAGAGTAATTTTGGTGTATTAGTTCATAATATTAATTTTCTGCCATTTGTGTCTTTTTTATTGTAAAAAAAAATAGATGAAGAAAAAGCAAAAATATGTTTTCGGTTTTTTTGGAACGAACCGGAACCGAACCGGGTCGTTCGGTTTTTTACCGAACCGAGCCAAAATTTTCGGTTCGACAAACGGTCCACGGTCTGAAAGGTACCGAATCGAAAAAAACCGAAGTCCGGTCCGGTCCGGTTCGATTTTTACCGAACGCTCAGCCCTATCCTACATGCACAATAGATTCCATTTCGAAGAGCTTACAATTTAGCCTGAGTAATAGTACAGATTCTCGCCGAATTGCTGGAACTTGTAACCAATTGACCGTCATCGTTTTTGATAATTCCTCCAACAACCGCTGAATTCAAACATGGTATCCATATTTAATTCTGCAATTTAGTCGTGAACTTTATGATTCTCAGTCAAAGCATAGATGATATCATTTCCTCTAAAATTGCGTTTATGTCTTTAAATGATGTTTCGACATTAATTCTTTATAATTTTTTTTTTGGCATCATACATTCTTTGTAATTACTTGCACGGGAATTGAAACAATAGTAGCTATTTTGTACTTGAAGAAATTACTCAGAAGAGAAGATAACATTTTCCTATTAGTTATTACGACACCAATTTGATAGAAATAGTGTCCTGCAAGCCAGCTATATGGCGAGCATTTATTGTAATAAATGAGGAACTATTCAATTTCGATTAATAAATGCACTTTATTAAATGGTCAACTTTATCTTATGTAATAATTATCTACGCATAAGGATAGAAGTCCTTAGATCACAGGGCTATGGGACAACCCGTGGACTGATCTCCAAGGCCGTGATCGAGAAAATATTCAAGAGTCATAGAATCCAATCGAGACAGGACATCATTGGATTCGATTAGACTCTCACTATTGTGTATACTCCGATGAACTGGAGGACGCTGGGGTCCACGAGAGTGACTGGGATAGTCGATACACATAAGTGGGTGGCTTGCTGGGATGGCAAGCGCACTAAGTACCCCAATTAGGAAATAACTCACCATGGAAGCGGTAGTCGCATATCGGGGCTGAAGTTATTCCAAATTTATAATAGTATACGAGGAACGATCCCTAACTACTTGAGGTGATAGGGTTTATCTGGTGCGAGAACGTCTATGCTTTGATATGAGTTCCGACTGACTGGGGATCGCCAGAAAGTCTCTGTGGATTCATATTGGGTATAGAGGAACTCGTATGCAGATTCATATCATCAACAAAGGATCCATTGACCCGACTTGATAGGTTGGGAAATTCTCCTATGGATTTCTGTGAGAAATTAATTCTGGTAAAATCCTTGGCCAAGGTATCTGACGACTTTATGTAAGTAGCTCATAAAGATTAAGTCAAAGAGAATTTATTTCGAGATCAGAGTACATAAGATCAAGACAAAAGAAAAGGGAATCCGATGAAAGACCATACCCTTAAGTCTCGACTGGGAGATTGATCGATGGAGAGATTATGTCGTATATGGAAATTATAAATGATAAAAGGTTCACTGAATTAATTCACCAGTGATTGGGCTCCATGGGCTTGTGGCTGGACATCGACCGTGGAGTGTGGGAGAATTCCCAAATTGGCAGGGGTGCTAATTTTGGAATGGTCAATCGACAGAGTGTTCGATTGATTTAGAGTAAGTCTTACTCGAATAATTAAATATTATTTAATTATAACCCACGGCCAATTATGTGGTGAACCTACGGGGGCATACACAATACACATGAAGCGAAAGCGAGGAAATAAGAACGACCGAGTCGACTGGGTCGACTGGGTGAATAATCGACTGGGTCGATTATTATGGGTGGGTCGACTGGGTCGACCCAATTGGAACAAAATAGGATCCAATTGGAATTGGATCATGATCATAAATTAAATTAGAATTTAATTTGTGGATTAATTAATTAAGTTGGATTTAATTAATTAGTAGGAATTTTAATTAAATAGGCTTAGAGTCTGATTTAATTAAATGGGAGATTAAGTTAATTAATTGGGCTATTTAATTGGGAGATTAAATAAAGCCTGGTCGAATTAATTAACTGGGCCATGAATTAATTAGAAGACTTGGTCTTCTAATTAAAGAGGGCCATGGCCCATGTAGGAGAGAAGAGCCCTAGTCCTAATAGGAATAGGTTAGGGAGATAACTATAAGTAGCTATCTTATAGTTATTTTTCACACAACTCCATATGCAAAATTGAGCAAGAGCAAAATTTTCTCTCCCTCTCCCAAGCAATAGTCGACCGAATCTATTCTTCCCTGTGGAAGAATTTTTCGTTTTCTATCTTGTTCCTAAAACGTTCCTAATTCCTAGATCTTAATATATCTTGTGTTCTAGTCGATCAAAATATATTATTTTCGTGATATTGTGGTGTATCAACTCGTGGAGGCGCAACACGTGGGGCGCTCCTTGAAAAGCCTGGGTCGATTTGCTGGAGAAGAAATCAGAGTTCGTTTTGCTAGCCGAGGATTTGCAAGGAGATAGGTATAACGTGTAAACTTATACTATCATTTTAATTAATATTTATATATATACAGCTAGAGTAGTGTCCTGGCAAGATTCCGTAAGATGTCCTAAAATTTTTATATTCCGCTGTGCCTAGGGCTGTTTATCTTACCGAATCCCAACAGTGGTATCGGAGTCAGGTTTAGGCTTTGTATATATATAAATTTGCAAATTCTGTGTTATAAATCATATGTTTGATTTATGTGTGGCTAGTTCTTTAACTTTGCATGTTTTAGGACATTTGTTATTTAACTTGGAGTTAATGGATAATTTTAGATTCGAAATTTTTTATCATGTTGATGTTATCTAAAAAAATGCATTAATAAAGACATTACAGTCATGTTGGCGTGTGGCGTGGGTAAATGGCCACACGCCCATGCCATGAAGTTGTGCATGGCGTGTGGCGTGTGGCAATTTACACACGCCACACGCCAACATGACAGTATTGTCTTTATTAATGCATTTTTTTAGATAGCTTGTGTATTAATTTTTATTTTTACTTGTAGGAATGACAAACTTAGAGTATATATTCGATATGACGGTGATTTTACACGCTAAATGGATGATAAATGGCATTGTAGTGGTGATAGAGATTCTGTGAAAACAATAATGGTGGATAGGAGAATTTTGTTTGAGGAACTACTCGATAAAATTTGCGAGAAGTTGAATTTAGATCGGCATACTGATATTTTTGAGATTATGCGCGAATGTGTTAATAACCTAATAGTGAAAGTATCAGATGAAGAAGATTGGGAGATAACAAAGCACTATGCCCGTAGTTCTTTGATTTAATTTTGTACTTAATTTTTTCTCCGAGAGAAGAAATTATGAAGATAGAGGCAACTCCGGGTAGAAAAGAGAAATCGAAGAAACTTATGACCTGGGGTAAAGGAAAAAAACTCATGGACAAAGTTAGTTTCAATTATCAACATGATGGATGAGTTATAGGAGGATCAAGTGCACAAGATGATGTTGATGAGGAGATCATTGCCTCTATCCAACTTTACGTACAGTGGAGGAAGTTGACCCACTACGTTGTTCTCCTCCATATAGTCAGTGGTCTCCACATGACAACGAAGGTCATAATGTCGTTATGACTGCCGTAACTTTGACGGCGAAGATGATTATGGTGGTTCTGATGTATATGGTGAACACCGTAACGTTGACAACGAGTGTGGTGATGTGGGTGATGATGTAGATGGTAATGTAGGTGGTGGTGTTGGTTATGGTGAAGAGCCTAGCCATGACGAATTTTACGAACCACCTAGTCATGAAGGCTTTGATAACGCTGATGTTGTTGCAAGAAATTATTCCCAGGGGAGGAGTGATGAAACAGGATGGACAGTTGGTCAACGTTTTACAAACAAAAAAGCGTTCATGGATACACTTTCTGACACTGCTGTAGCAAAAAAATGGGAAATTAGTTCGTATAAGTCTGACCCTAATAGGAAGATAGCTCGGTGTAACACTCCTGGTTGTCCATGGTGTTTATATGCGACTAAGGAACCTAAGTGCCCAAAATTTGTTATACGAACATATACAAACGTTCACACTTGTGGGATAGCGAATACAGGTGCCGGTCATAGCCAAACAACAAGTCGGATGGTTGGTTTACGGACGTCAGGATTATATATGAACACCAATGAAGCCCCAAAACCAAATGCACTAATAAACTCCATGCGTGCCGAAGGAAATGTTAACATTAGCTATATGACAGCTTGGAGGGGGAAACAAGTTGCTCAAGCAGAGATTATGGGTACATTCGAAGAAAACTTTGCCAATCTACCCTCCTATGCTTACATGATTGAGCAAAAAATCCTGGCACGCGCACTCGCATCCATATGGACTTCAGAAACCAGTATAAATATTTCTTCATGTCTTTCGGAGCTTCTACTCGAGGATTCTATTTCCTAAGAAATGTAATTGTAATTGATGCAACATTTATGGGGCAAAGATATAAAGGAACCGTTCTAATTGCAAGTGTGACAGACAGTGAAAATCGTTGTTATACAATTGCATGGGGGTAGCTAAGGGCAACGAGGATCCTAGAGTGCTTGAAAGAGGGTGTACCAGACAGAGACGATCTAATTATTGTTTCAGACAGGGGTAGAGGGCTTACTAAAGCGGTAAAAGATGTTTACCCTTTAGCTGATCATGGAGCATGTTACTTCCATCTCAAAGAGAACTTGGTAAAAAAGTTTGGGAAAGATGGGGTAACCAGGTGCTTTTACAAAGCTGCTTTCGAGTACAGCGAGAGTGAGTTCGAAAAATATTTTGGTGTCTTGAAAAGCAAGAGCCCAGGATGTGCAAATTAGCTACAGAACGAGGTAACGTTTGAGAAATGGGCGAGAATCCACCATCGCGTGAATAGATATGAGGTAATGACGTCTAACCATGTTGAGGTCCTTAATAATCTGATCAAAGATGCCAAATATTTTCCCATATGTTACTTTCTCAAATTTATTGTTGATTTGATGGGAAAGTGGTTTAGAGAGCGTCGTGCTGAGGCCGATGGATGGTCATCTGTATTTACCCCATCGAAGGAGAAGTTGATATCTGAGCGATATGAAAAGGTGTATGGGTGGCGCAAATGTGAATTAGGGTATGATACATGGAAAGTGGAATCTACCGAATGGTCTGGAATTGTGGATTTAGAGGGAAGAACTCGTTCATGTGGCGTCTTTCAGATTGGGCAAATACCGTGTGAGCACACAATTGCAGCTGTCATGGACAAACGACCAAGAGATAGTGGTAAGTATGTGTTTGAGCTTGTTAGCCAATACTACATGGTCAAAAATACGCGTCAAGCATACTTTGAGCTCATAGAACCAGTTCCATCGCAAGACTAATGGATGAACATCCCTGATGATGTTATGGCGAGAGTAGTGCTACCTCCAGTCGCCGAAATAACCCGTGGAAGGCCTAAAATGTCACGACATGTATCATCCCTTGAAAATTCGAAGAGAAAATACAAGTGCTCAATTTGCAGAAGTACCGATCACAACGCAACTAGATGTCCCCAACGCGGCCAGAGTTCGGGCAATCACGAGAATCTTAGATGTTTAGTGAATTTGTAAGTTGTATTTGATGTTTATTGAACAATGTTTGATGTAATTGATGTTTTATGCAATTTCGTGTTCTATGAAAATTCGTATTAAATGAACATTTTAATTTTGTGCAATTAATGGATTGAATTGCAATTATGAATTTTTTTTATAAATTTTGGGGGTAAAATTGTAATTTTTGAAAAGTTAGGGACCAAACTGCAAATATTTGTTAAATGCAAGTTCGTAGTGAGTGAACATTTTAATTTTGTGCAATTAATGGATTGAATTGCAATTATGAATTTTTTTATAAATTTTGGGGGTAAAATTGCAATTTTTGAAAAGTTAGGGACCAAACTGCAAATATGTATTAAATGCAATTTCGTAGTGAGTGAACATTTTAATTTTGTGCAATTAATGGATTGAATCGCAATTATGAATTTTTTATAAATTTTGGGGGTAAAATTATAATTTTTGAAAAGTTAAGGACCAAACTGCAAATATGTGTTAAATGCAGGTTCGTAGGGACCAAACTGCAAATGCCACAATCCTAAACCCTAAACCCTAAACCCTAACCCTAACCCTAACCATATCACCCAAATGGAGAAGTAACACTTATAGTAACATGATATCCTTCGTAAATCATAATTTCATACATATTGGCCAATTTTTTAAGATTTGGTCAATTTATCACCCAAATGGAGAAGTAACACTTACAGTAACATTATATCCTCCGTAAATCATAACTTCATACATATTGGCCAATTTTATAAGATTTGGTCAATTTATCACCTAAATGGAGAAGTAACACTTACAGTTACATTATATACTCCGTAAATCATAACTTCGTATATATTGGTCAATTTTTTAAGATTTGGTCAATTTATCACCCAAATGGAGAGTAACACTTACAGTGAGAATGCCAAGATCTGTGGACATTATTCACAATCATGTCCCTGAACTCTCTGATATATTTGCAGTTTGGTCTAACACTTTTCAAAAATTAAAGTTTTACCCCCAAAATTTATAACAAATTCGTAATTGCGATTCAATCCATTAGTTGCACAAAATTAAAATTTTCACTCACTACGAACTTTCATTTAACACAAATTTGTAGTTTGATCCCGAACTTTTCAAAAATTGCAATTTTACCCCCAAAATTTATAAAAAAATCATAATTACGATTCAATCCATTAGTTGCACAAAATTAAAATGTTCACTCACTACGAACTTTCATTTAACACGAATTTGTAGTTTGATCCCAAACTTTTCAAAATTACAATTTTACCCCCAAATTTTATACAAATGGTCCCTAACCGAATTAAATATTACAAAAAAAAAAGTAGTTACTTAGTAGATTTTGTTTTCCTAATATTAGCGGTAAAAGGAGATCTTAAATGCCTACTAGGATTTCTTATCCTCTATTCTCTTCTTTTGCTCCTTGGGTTCTTTCCTACATTTATTATCATCACTATCGACTTCTCCATCACCATGAATGCAAGTATCTTCTGCATTATTACCCTGAGAATGCGTAGGTTCACTCCTACCAAAATGATCAT
The DNA here is from genome assembly GCA_003313485.2 of Penstemon barbatus. NCBI lineage: Eukaryota > Viridiplantae > Streptophyta > Magnoliopsida > Lamiales > Plantaginaceae > Penstemon > Penstemon barbatus. The sequence continues at coordinate 11,056,565 of CM064880.1, forward strand.
CCTGAAAATGCGTATATTAAAATTCATATCAAACATTATCCAAAACCAATTTGTGCAACACCATCCAAAACCAATTTAATAAACACAAATACATCATTTAGATAAACACAACTCCAAAACCAATCTAATAAACAATATAGTCTAGAAACAATTTAGATAAAATTCAATAATCCAGAACAATAAATTCCAATACTGTCTCTAAAAAAAATCCAGAAAAATAAAATTCAAGACAATAACTAAACCTGATCGTATCATCATTGTCGTCGTCGTCATCATCGTCATCATCATCGTTGTCGTTGTCGTCCCCTTCATTACCCTTTCGGCCTTCTCGTTCTTCCAGCATCATTCGATGGAGTTGATCCAGAGTTACTGTCAGAGAGTCGAGCCTCCCACTAAACCTCTGATTTATATCGTTCATCTGACCAACAAGTCTCTTATCTATCTCGTTTATATGACCAACAAGTCTCTTCTCCATATCACGTGCCCAGGCAGGTTGAGTTTGAGAAGATGATGGTTGAGCTTGAGAAGTAGAGGCACCATCTTGGCTGTTTCGGACACGCTTTTGACGTCGGCGCACAGGGGTAGAATCAGGAGCATCGGCATCTGAGGCAGCACCTTCTGCTGGAGCATAATCAACTAGGGCGGATGGCCGGTTGGGGAATTCGGGAGCTCCCTCATCATCCCGAACAACCACATAAAGCTCTCCGAAAAACTCAGTTAATCGGAGATAACTAGGAAGGCGGGTATGAGGCCTGATGGAGTTGGAGAACGCTCTAGCTGATACATAGTACTCCATCCTAGGGGTGAGCCCGGTTCGGTCAACTGATCGAACCGGACTGGACCGATTGAATCGGTCCAGACCGAATACCGAACCGGTTTTCCGATTCGGTATTCGGTTCTTATCTCAGAACTGAACCTTTATAGGTATCGGTTTCGGTAAAATCGGTCGGTTTCTCAAACCAAATCGGTTGTACCGATTAATTTTTTTTTAAATAGGTTGAGAAAACAGCACGCTTCTTACTCCCAAATTAAAATTCCAAATCCAATTTTTCCATCTCTTTTTTCCATCTCTCCCAAATTAAAATTCCCAATCCAATTTCTCCATTCCCAATCTAATTTCTCCATCTCTTTTCTTCATCTCTCCCAAATTAAAATTTCCAATCCAATTTCTCAATCTCTTTTCTCCATCTCCGCCGCTCAATCTCCTTTCTCCGCCGGCGTACGATTACCGAACCTAAAGTCCTAAATACTTTTCTCCACAACCATTCATTGAAGGCTAGAAATCTGCAAGAGTATTGTGAGTCTTCTTCAAGGTAATATTTCTCTTTCTCTCTCTTACTTGTTGTATTGTAACTGATTCATGCTTTCGATGTGACTATGACTCTTTTCTAATAATTTCTTCATTAATTGAAGCTTCATTGTTTTCTTCCCCTGTTTCTGCAATTTCCTTTGAAAAAACCATGTATTTCTCTTTCAAATTAGGGCAAATTGGGTAGATGAAAAAATGGTATAACATAAAATTCGGTATAAAAAGGACCGAACCGGACCGATCGGTTTTTGTACCAAACCGGACCGGACCGAATATTTCGGTCCGGTAAACGGTCCTCGATTTTCAGGACCGAACCGGCTTAGAGCCGAGATTCCGATTGCTCAACCCTACTCCATCCCCAACTCCGTGTCATCCGGCCGTAGCCGTGGGATCACAGCTTGGAAAAATAAATATATACAAGTTATTTAGAATAAGTATTTCAAGTGATATGTCGAAAAAAAATAATTAATAAAAACGATTAACATACATGAACATCCTGCAAGAAATTGTCTATGTCATCACGGTTGGGCCAATTCCTCCCCACTCCGAAATCCCAACGTAGCATTCGCGAAAATCTCGGAATAGATGGGCCCTGCCTTGTAAGAAAATTGCCCGCATCGGGCATGCCTTCAATGGCTTCCAACACCCAAAACTGGTCACATTCAAAACATTAGTCAAAACATCCAACATTTACGAAAAAATAACTAAAAAAATAAATGGAAATCAACAATTAATTTTACAATCATATCAGTAAAATGTGTGGGAAGCCGTGCACATTCCATCTACGGACGTTGTTGTTGCCAGTGTTCATATGTGTCACAAAACCAACAAAAGTTTTGTTCCATATCTTCTCTCCCCAAGAATATCTCTCGCAAATCGCGAGATCGTCACATATCTTCAATATATACAAATTTATAGTTTTGTTATTTTTAAAACTTTAAAGAAATAATAAAAATTAAAATGTAGATACTAAATATGTGCTAATCAATGATAATTTTTTGATAATAAAATAATTCTAAATTCTAAAAAATTAGGATTTTGGTCAAAACAACTAATTGGGATCAAAAGACACCCTTCAAATATATATATATGTATTAGATTAGATGGCTTAAGCTTTTTAGTTTTCTTCTCATTTTTTTTTATTTTTGTATCTTATTTTATTTTTAATTCAATTTCTCTTGACGTTTTTGTTCACTCATTTTTTTCTATTTTGTCTAATCAGTTTTATAATTGTTTGATTTTGCAGTGCAACAGAACTTTCCAATGGCACATATATTATATTAAAATTTTGCCCCTCTACTTACAGGCAATGTTTTTAAAACCGGACCGGAGAGCGAACCGGTGAGCCTACTGGTTTAGCGGTTTTACTGGTCGAACCGGGCGAACCGCTGGTCGAACCGCTAAAACCAGCAAATTAACCGGACCGGACCAGCTTCCGGTTCGTGGTCGAACCGGTCGGACCGGCCGGTCCGGTCCGGTTTTAATAACATTGCTTATAGGTATCAACTTGCATTTTCACCGGAAAACATAGTAGGGTGTAAAAAGTGTCAAAGATTATATATTTCAGGGTGTATAGTGTCGAGGTTCAAATTTAAGGGTGAAAGTGTCAAAGTATGGTAATTCAGGGTGCAAGTTGTTAACCATTCCAAATTTTTTGTCTAATATTTTTTTTTTAAAACAATTAATCATTAAAGTGATTGTAAATGATTTGAGTGTGTTTTTTAGGAGGTGGTGGTGTTTGTCCTGTGGCGGAGAAAGGTGGAGGTAAACATATAAGAAAAATTGTAAAAGATATTACTAAATTAAGAAAAATAAGAAAGTCCTAAATTAAATATATAGTTTCAGAATTATATATTAATTGGTATGTTATCATTGATTTATAAACGAAAAATTTTCGATGAAAATAATGAAAATTTTAAGTAATTAATCCTTTGAAAACTCTGAATAAACACTTGAACTTTAATTACGTAAAATTATATTCATTTCGTGCATAGCACGGGACTTATGCTAGTATTATGTATAACACAACATATATTATGTATGTTATGATTGCGTTATAAGTCTAAATATGGAAGTTGATCATTTGTGATACCATAAAGTATTTTATAATTAATTAATACAATATATCGAAATCCAGGCCCGGAATATTGAAGTAATCAATTATATATTTTTGTGTCGAGACTTAAAGTTTGAATGTTGTAGTGCCACCATGTCACCTCATTACAAAGTTGTTTGTGTCCGGAGATTTTGGAACGGACTTACTCAAATTTTAATTTACTCATCAAAAACTGGTGCTTGGGAAGTCTGTGGTGACCCCTTTACATCTTTCTACGTCAAGCTCAGAAACGGGGTTTATTGGAATGGGGATGTTCATTGGATGTGTAAGAATAAACATTTGTATTTCAAAATTGAGGTTCAGATGCTTCATGAAATGCCAAAAGTACCTTTCTCGATTGTCTGGAATTGCAGGGACAAATATTACTTTGGGGAGTCTGGTGATCACTTACACTTCGTGGAAACACGTGAGACAAAGATTCAGTTAAACATTTATGAGCTGAAGAGGGATTATTCTGAATGGTTTGTCAAGTTCAGAGTTGATATGTCACCAGTTGTTGCTGCTTATCCTGAGATGATTCGGGATTTTAATAATCCGACAACGGGCTCATATTTCTATAATTTCTCTGTATTTTGCATCATTCGTGGTGATGAGGAGTTCTTAGTTTTGCAAATCCCTAGAAAAGTCACAAGACTCAATCTTAATCATAGTACTTTCATAGCCTTACATGAGTTGGAAAGCTCTCAAGTTTTCGATGAGTCAGATCTTGATGAATCTCAAGATGAATTGAAATATCAACACACAAATGGATTTCAATATATTGAGTCTCTTTGGAATGTTTAGTATTTGCTTTTTGTTGAACTTCTTTAATGTAATATTTTGTATTTTCTTCAGTACGAGGACATTTTTTATAACATTTTTTAGTACAATATATATTTTGATTTGGGCTCATGTTGATGTTGATGCTTCTCACCTAGTAATGAGTTTGTAGTTGTTACTAATCTTCTCCACATTTTTTCTAGTTGAGGATAATAGTATACATATGCGAGAATAATAATGATAGGGCTCGAGTTTTAAAAGGTAAGCTAAGAACTTTAAAATTAGGAAAATAAGAAAATATAGGATAAACAATTTGATGTGTTTACAATGCACAAAAAAAAAAAAAAAAAAAATTTGACTTGTTAAACTTAGCGTGATTTAAAATATATTAAGCACCACTAGCTTGTCGATATGATATTCCTAGGTGACAGATCATTAGTAAGAATTAAGTTTACCACCCCAGAGGAAATTTAATTCAATTTACAAAAAAATTCTTCAAGTATAAAGTTATTTGTTCTAAGATGATGGTTTATGGTTATTTAAAAGTGACGACAGTGGTGTGCTACTATAATTATGCTCTAGCAAAATACTCGAATGTATGGTGCATTTAAATATTAATAATTTTTCCCGTTGATTTAAAAATTAAATAATACGAAGGGATAAAGACCTAATAAAATATTAGATGGATTAGTTTTAATTTAAAATGGACCAATTCTAATCATAATTGGGTTAGCCAATATAAATCTAAAATAACAATATTTAATATTTATTATTAATAATACTAGAATGTTTGTAGTCTAATTTATTTATAAATTAGTTTGTGATAATTACTTCAAATTAATATCTTACGCATTAGCAAAGAAAAGGAATAATTTTTTGTTTTATGACATAATCTTTTGTTAAAAGTTTTTCTCTTAGAACATATAATTTTGATAAGTGTTACAATCCCATAGTTTAGGGGGTTAAATTGTATATAGCCCATTTAGAAATTCTATAAACATAAGGTCAATTTTGATATTGGGAGGCATTTTTATATAAACCCTCGTCTCTTCTCCCCAGTTTCCCTCTTCTCATCTGTATCTTCTAACCCTATTAGGCCATCTCCAATGGTTGAGGGCTAGCCCCGGGCTCCGATTTAGAAATTCTATAAACATAAGGTCAATTTTGATATTGGGAGGCATTTTTATATAAACCCTCGTCTCTTCTCCCCAGTTTCCCTCTTCTCATCTGTATCTTCTAACCCTATTAGGCCATCTCCAATGGTTGAGGGCTAGCCCCGGGCTCCGGAGCCCGGGGCAGCCCAGGGCCAGCCCGGGGCCCTGCTGGTCGTCTCCAATGGTTGGGGCTCCAGGGAGAATTAATTCCATTTTTTTTCTTTGCCCACTCTCACCTATTATTATTATAGATTTCTAATTTTTTAATATTAATATTAATAATAGTAATTATATTAGTACTCGTAATTTAATTATTAATTATATTAAAATATTAATATTAAATAGAATATTTAATAAAAGTAATTTAAAATTAATACAGAAAATTAATACGCAAACAAATATTTTTATAACACGGAAGAAAATACAAGAAATGAAATACAACAAACAACAAAGGAAATACAAGAAACAACAACGGAAATACAAGAAATCAAAAATATCGGAAATACAAGAAAGGAAACACATAAAAATATTACATTTTACTGATTACCCCCCTGAAACCAGTCGGGACCTTCATTCGATGCATCTCCAAATAAGTTTGTTGGAAGAGTTTTCCTTGCTATTTCTCTTCTTTTGTGACTCCAATACGCCTTTGTAATTGGAGTGAATGATGAGCAGTCCATCGCCATAATCCGTTCCTCTTGTAACTTTTCTGTGATTCCCACTCTCGTTGCTTCTTCTTCCCGTTGACGTTGAAGATTCTCCGCATGCCTTCTCTCTCGTCCAGCCTCGAATTCAATTTGACTTTGTCTGGACAACTCAATGGCTATCAATCTTTGGCTTTCAAAATCAGAAATATGCGAACTCGACGAAGCCTTCCCTTTTCCCTTCTTGGCTTTTTTATTACCAATAGGTCTTTCAGATCTTGCTGTCGAGTGGGGAGTCTCGGGATTTTCTTCATCGCCTAGTGGAGTTGTTTCCGATTCAAATTGAGTTTCTAGTGGGGTTGGAATATAGCAATCTACCGTTGGTTGAGATCGGTTAACCGGAGGTGGTTGAGACGCTCCAGCTGTTGACCTGAACATGATCCAGTCTGATGCAACTTCCCATGTGTGTTGGAAGCACCAATTTTTCTTCATATCGGACTTGTACAAACGCAATGCCAGATCATGCTAAAAATTACAAAAAATAGTTAATATAACATATTAATAATTATTTAGCATATAATTAACGTAATATTTACCTCGTCCATTATTTGGCCGCCACTTACCACTTCCCTTCTGGCTTTTTGAAGTGCTTCGTTCCATTTTTGCATGCTGTTGCAGATGTGTTTTTTCCATCTACTAGTGAGTGATTCTTTTGTTCTGCGTTCGTAATGAACTCCAGTACTTTCAAGAAAAACATACATTAAAAAGATGACTCTATCCCAGAAATTTCCCGAAGCCTGGTCTGCCCCGACGATGTTGTCCTCCGATATCTCGATGTAAGCCTTTGTCAAGGCTACATCTTCAGCGGGAGTCCACTTTTTAGTTGACATTGCCTAAAAATTTTTTGCTTTCTTTTTTAGTTAGAGAGAAAGATATTGAGAGGTGTGATTTCAGAAGTGAATACAACTCCCTTTAAATAGGAAAAGCTATAGGGTGTATTATGTAATTTTCTAAAAATTGAAGGGTTGAGATCTGATCGGTACAAAATAAAGAAGGGTTGAGATTTGTGCAGAAAATGAAGGGTTGAGATCTGATCGGTACAAAATAAAGAAAGGTTGAGATTGGTGCAGAAAGAGAAGGGTTGAGATCTGATCGGTACAAAATAAAGAAGGGTTGAGATTGGTGCAGAAAAGGAAGGGTTGGGATTGGTGCAGAAAAAGAAGGGTTGAGATCTGATCGGTACAAAATAAAGAAGGGTTGAGATTGGTGCAGAAAAAGAAGGGTTGAGATCTGATCGGTACAAAATAAAGAAGGGTTGAGATTGGTGCAGAAAATATAGGGTTGAGATCTGATCGGTACAAAATAAAGAAGGGTTGAGATTGGTGCAGAAAATATAGGGTTGAGATCTGATCGGTACAAAATAAAGAAGGGTTGAGATTGGTGCAGAAAATATAGGGTTGAGATCTGATCGGTACAAAATAAAGAAGGGTTGAGATTGGTGCAGAAAATATAGGGTTGAGATCTGATCGGTACAAAATAAAGAAGGGTTGAGATTTGATACATTTTGCCTATTTAATAATCCAATCTCACATTGTAGTGAACACATTCATTCTTAAAAAATATCTGATACATAAAATATTCACTCTACAAAAAATATTCACTCTACATAAAATATTTACTTTCTCAAGATGAATCCGTACGATGATTTTGGTGGTTATGGTGATTATGACGTATCATCTTCTTCCCGAAACCAATTTTGGGAAGATTATAACACCAGGATTGCAGAAGAAGAAAATGAACGTGTACGAACACAAGAAGAAATTGATCATGAACTTTTCAGTTCTCCAACAGAAATTGTGCCTGTTCATGGTGGTTCTGTTCCTGGTCGTCAATTTTTAGACAGGAACCACCAAGCACGACACCTACAACTGATGAACGATTATTTCATCGAAAGACCGTTGTACTCTGATGAAACGTTCAGGCGTCGTTTCCGTATGAAGCGTCCTCTTTTCCTCCGTATCCTTGCGGATTGCGAGCGTGAAAATAAATATTTTCGTCAAAGATACGATGCCGCCAATCGAGCAGGGTTTTCACCAATTCTGAAGGCAACAATTGCCATGCGGACGTTGGCATACGCAACTCCCCACGATGCTCAAGATGAAAACTTTCGTGTTGCAGAGAGTACCACATGCGAAATTGTCCGCGAATTTTGTCAAACAATTTTGCGCGTATATAAACACGAGTACCTTCGTGCCCCAACCGCAGACGATTTGGACCGTCTACTTAAGAAATCGGAACGACGTGGATTTCCAGGGATGATTGGCTCGATCGACTGTATGCATTGGACGTGGAAAAATTGCCCAACCGCATGGCAATGAAGTTTTTCTGGAAGGTCGAAGAAACCTACGATTGTTCTTGAAGCTGTTGCATCACACGATACGTGGATATGGCACGCCTTTTTTGGCGTGCCGGGAGCATTGAACGACATTACAGTACTTGGTCGTTCACCTCTATTCGATAACCTCACTTCCGGTAACGTTCCCGCGGTTCAGTATGAAGTGAATGGAAATACTTACCGCATGCCTTACTATCTTGCGGATGGTATATATCCGAAGTGGGGAACGCTAATACAGTCGGTGAGAAATCCGAGAACACATCAAGAACAAGTATTCTCGCGATATCAAGAATCGTTCCGCAAAGATGTTGAACGAGCGTTCGGAATTCTCCAAGCTCGTGATAGAATAGTGTCCTGCAAGCCAACTGTTTTGGCTGCATTTAATTGAAAGGACCATTCGATTGGATTAATAAATGCATTTATATATATGGTCAACTTTATCTTATGTAATAATTATCTACGCATAAGGATAGAAGTCCTTAGATCACAGGGCTATGGGACAACCCGTGGACTGATCTCCAAGGCCGTGATCTAGAATATATTCAAGAGTCGTAGAATCCAATAGAGATAGGACATCATTGGATTCGGTTAGACTCTCACTATTGTGTATACTCCGATGAACTGGAGAACGCTGGGGTCCACGAGCGTGACTGGGATAGTCGATACACATAAGTGGGTGGCTTGCTGGGATGGCAAGCACACTGAATACCCCAATTAGGAAATAACTCACCATGGAAGCGGTAGTCGCATATCGGGGTTGAAGTTATTTCAATTTACAATAGTATACGAGGAACGATCCCTAACTACTTGAGATGATAGGGTTTATCTGGTGCGAGAACGTCTATGCTTTGATATGAGTCCCGACTGACTGGAGATCGCCAGAAAGTCTCTGTGGACTCATATTGGGTATAGAGGAACTCGTATGCAGATTCATATCATCAACAAAGGATCCATTGACCCGACTTGATAGGTTGGGAAATTCTCCTATGGATTTCTGTGAGAAATTAATTCTGGTAAAATCCTCGGCCGAGGTATCTGACGGCTTTATGTAAGTAGCTCATAAAGGTTAAGTCAAAGAGAATTATTTCGAGCCCAGAATGCATAAGGTCAAGACAAAAGATAAGGGAAACCGATGAAAGACCATACCCTTAAGTCTCGACTGAGAGATTGATCGACGGAGAGATTATGTCGTATATGGAAATTGTAAATGATAAAAGGTTCACTGAATTAATTCACCAGTGATTGGGCTCCATGGGCTTGTGGCTGGACATCGACCGTGGAGTGTGGGAGAATTCCCAAATTGGCAGGGGTGCTAATTTTGGAATGATCAATCGACAGAGTGTTCGATTGATTTAGAGTAAATCTTACTCGAATAATTAAATAATATTTAATTATAACCCACGGCCAATTATGTGGTGAACCTACGGGGGCATACACAATACACATGAAGCGAAAGCGAGGAAATAAGAACGACTGGGTCGACTGGGTGAATAATCGACTGGGTCGATTATTATGGGTGGGTCGACAATTGGAACAAATTGAGATCCAATTGGAATTGGATCAGAATCATAAATTAAATTGGAATTTAATTTGTGGATTAATTAATTAAGTTGGATTTAATTAATTAGAAGGGATTTTAATTAAATGGGCTTAGAGTCTGATTTAATTAAATGGGAGATTAAGTTAATTAATTGGGCTATTTAATTGGGAGATTAAATAAAGTCTGGTCAAATTAATTAACTGGGCCATGAATTAATTAGAAGACTTGGTCTTCCAATTAAAGAGGGCCATGGCCCATGTAGGAGAGAAGAGCCCTAGTCCTAATAGGACTAGGTTATGGAGATAACTATAAGTAGCCTTCTTGTAGTTATTTTTCACACAACTCAATAAGCAACAATTGAGCAAGAGCAAAAATTCTCTCTCCCCTCTCCCTGTGTAGTCGACCGAACCCTGTCTTCCTTTTGGAAGAATTTTTCGTTTTCGACTTTGTTCCTAAATCGTTCCTAAATCCTAGATCATAATATATCTTGTGTTCTAGCTGATCAAGATTTATTATTTTCGTGTAATTGTGGTGTATCAACCCATAGAGGCGCAACACGTGGGGCGCTACTGCATAGCTTGGGTCGATTTTGCTGAGGAGAATTTCAGAGTCCGTTTTCCTGACTGCCAACTTGGATTTGCAAGGAGATAGGTATAACGTGCAAACTTATACTATCGTTTTATTTATTCATATATATACAACTAGAGAGAATCCTGGCAAGATTCCGTAAGAGGTCCTAAAATTTTTATATTCCGCTGTGCCTAGGGCTGTTTATCTTACCGAATCCCATCAGTGGTATCAGAGCCAACTCTAGGCTTTGTATATATATGAATTTGCAAATTCTGTGATTTAAATCATATGTTTGATTTATGTGGCTAGTTCTTTAACTTTGCATGTTTTAGAACATAGATCTAATTAAACAAGGAAACTTAGAGTTTCATTTAATATAAGACATTTAACTAAAATTAATGTCTTGTAATTAATTACCAAGATTAAAGATCTTAGAGATCTTATTAAAAAAGGAAACTTAGAGTTTCAATTGTAAGAAGAGATTTAATTAAAATTAATCTCTTCTAGTAAGTTACCAAGATTAAAGATCTTAGAGATCTTATTAAATTAGGAAACTTGGAGTTTTGGATAAGGTAGAAATCTTGGTGGATTTGGACACTACCTTAGTTAACTAATCTATTCAAAATAGGATTATCTTGAGAATCTTGGAGATTTGTAAAATTGGGAAACTTAGAGTTTTGGATAAGATAGTAATCTTGGAAGATTTGTAACTATCTTAATTAACCAACTTTATCAAGATAAGAGTTGTAGATTACTTAGAACTCAAGTAAGAGTTAATTAATCTTAGAGATTAATTGTTAATTCAAAATTAAATTAACTTGGATAATTTTTGTGAATTAAAATTAAAGGAGCCGGTAAATTTACATTTATGCCCTTATGTGAATTTATGCATGTTCTTGAGTGAATATGTGGATTGGTCGATTTTGCCCTTAAGCCCTGTGTAGTTTTGGTTTATTTATTTTATGGGTTGTAATTAAATGGGCCTGATTGGTGCCCTTGCTTGCGCAAACAAATGTAATAGAATAGGGCCATTTAAATTTGTAAGCTAGGCTTAGATTAGGCTTGGAGCCAAGAAGACCTCATGAAGACTTGGAGATCCACATGGAGGCCCATTACCTTGGAGGACATGGAGGCCCAATTCATTACATGGAGGCCCAATCAAGGTGGATATTACAAGAAGACCCATGATGTATGGGTTTGAAAATTGTAATAGTTAGGACATCTAATTTCCACCCTAGACTGACCAATTGGTCCATCATGTGGCTCGTGATGGATCGCATAGGATGGGCAATCGACCAATCATATGTGCAATGCTAGGTGATATATGTTTACTATTATTCTTTTATGTATGTCTTGCATGCTTAGAATAGATCACGTAAACAAGATAAAGCATAATTTGATGAGACCTCGCACGAAGAAAACTTAAAACCTCCAATTGAACTTAAAAACTCAATTAGAATATTAAATCGATTAACGGGCGCATTGATAACGCCGTGAAAACGTCGTTATCGCGTGCCTTCTTAAGCCCAAAACGTCTTGTTTTAATCCGAGTTTTGCTTGCTTTTGCGTGTTTGCGTGGTTTTTCCTTCTTTGGCCCCTTCGTTTGGCCTTTGTTTGTTTTTCGTGTTTTTGGTCTCGTTTTGATCGTTTTCTCCGTGGTTTATAGGAAGCAGCATCTTTAATTGATTCGGAGTTCGTATCAACGCGTGTGAGTCGTTCTACCCACTCCACGAGTCAAGCTTGAGCTTCAGAGGAAATAGAACCCGAAGCAAATCGTTAAGATTATAGAGAGCTGCTCACTAGAAAATTCATAACTTTTTCATGGATGATCCAAATGAGCTGAATTTTGGATATGTCGTAGATGAGTGAGTTAGCTACGCTACGGACTTTACGGATCCGCAATCGGAGTTCGGAATCAAAAGATATGCTGCTCGGAAGGAGGTGCGGCAGAGCTGGAACTTGCTGCCAGACTTACACCGCGGTGTATCATGCATACACCGCGGTGTATCCCTGCTTCCAGCAGATATTTATCTACGGGAAGCAGGGGCCTTTTTGTACACTTTCCCCACTTGTTCCCTTGTAATTCTAAACTCATTGGGGGGCTTTTTGGCCTTTATTTCCATGTAATAGAGGGCAACTTAGGCATGTGGAGAGGAGAGTTTCACTAGGTTAGAAGGTTAGGAGTGAAATCAAAACACAACTTCAACACTTCACTTTTACATCTTGCCTCCCTTTGGAAAAAGCTTGGGCTTGCACTTTTGAATGAAGAACAACAAAAGGCTTGAAGGAGAAGTTGCCATATACTTCATCACCTAAGCTTACTCTATCTTTCTTACTTTGTTCATTTACACTTATGACTTTGTTTGTTGTAATGAATGTTGTTTTGATAAATATGAGTAGCTAATCTCCTTTCTTCTAGGTTTTTATTGATCCTATGTTTAGTTCTTGATTAAATGATGCTATGATAATTGATATGATGCTTACATGTGTTTGTTTATCCGATTTCGTGCTTATTGCTCGTCTTAAGGTTTGATCAACCTTGAGGTGAAAGTTATTGATTCTTGATTGCTAGACATAGTGATTTTGAGGATTTGATTATGAAGTTGGATTGTGATTCGATTCTAGGATAGACATATACCTAAGTCGTTTCATATTCGTTTAAGGTTTGAGTTTAATGACATCGATTAGATTTAGTCCATTTAGGAATAAATTGGATTAGTTTAATTTGATAGGTTTGTATGCTATCGGAAGATACTTACAAACGTCTTGGAATCCTTGAATAGCAAACACGAGCATTAGTAATCATTTATCGAGTCATTTATCTTGAATTGAACTAGGTGACGTAAAATCCTAGAAGCCTTTATCTTATTAACAAGTTAATTATTTAGATTTGTCTTAATCGCTTCGTTAGTTGTTTAAACAAACCACAATCTCACTACTATCGTTCACATAAGTTCAAGTAAGGTATTAGAATAGATTTCGGTAATTATACGTTTGATTCCTCGTGGGTTCGACACCCCTTATCATTTTATTACTTGAAAGCGACCGTATACTTGCGCGTTTGCGCACTCATATTTGGAGCGTAACAAGTTTTTGGCGCCGTTGCCGGGGAATTTGTAACGATTATTGCCAACTTATATTCTTGTGTATCTTAGCTTGAATTTATTATTTACCTTGTGATCTTTGTATTCTTAGGTGCCTTTCTCTTAGTGTATGCCAAGAGCTTCGACATCACCCCTAGCTCTTGTTGATCCAGAGATTGAGAGGACTTTTCGAAAGCGAAGAAAAGCAAGGAAGAAAAAGGGTAAATCTCTACCCATGGACAATCAAGGAATTAACCCGGCTATGGTTAATCCTTTACAAGTTGCTCCCGAAGAACCGAACAATAGGAACCGGCCTATCAATGAGTATGGTATGCCTAAGTTGGACGAGCTAGGTTCTAGTATCATCATACCTACAATTACGGCATCTAACTTTGAGCTTAAGCCGGTTATGTTCAACATGCTAAATGCCGCTGGTCAATTTGGAGGTCACTCGAGTGAAGATCCTCACGCTCACCTGAAAAAGTTTATGATGATTAGTGATTCATTCATCATTTCGGGAGTAACGAAGGATGCGCTGAGGTTGATGTTATTTCCTTATTCGTTGAGAGACCTCGGGAAAGATTGGTTGGATTCTCTACAACCCCAATCTATTACTTCATGGGAAGATCTAACCGGAAAGTTTTTGAGAAAGTTTTTCCCTCCCCCGAAGACTACCAAATTGAGGAATGATATTCTAGCATTCCGGCAATTAGATCAAGAATCGTTGTATGAAGCTTGGGAGAGATTCAAGGAATTATTGAAGAAATGTCAACACAATGGCATAGCCGAGTATATTCTAATGCAAACATTTTACAATGGTTTGCACGGACCTACTAGAGCTCTCGTTGATGCCACTGCGGGTGGTGCTATGCTTTCCAAGACCTACGATGAATCGTGGGAAATTCTTGATACTATGGCTTACAACAATCACTCTTGGACATCCGAGAGAGCAACTTCCGCCAAATCTACTCCCGGAAGACTTGAACTGGATGCAATTACGGCAATAAGTGCCCAATTGGCGGCTTTGAGTAATAAAGTGGACAAACTTGGCCAAAAGCCGGAGGTAGTCCAACAAGTACAAGCCATGCCACCTAGTTGTGTGACGTGTGGGGGAGCTCACACGTATGATATGTGTCCCGGAAATCCCGAGGCGGTGAATTACCTTGGGAATAACTATCGAAACAATCAAGGACACCAATCATACCAAAACAACTATGTCCCTCAGTGGCAAAAGCATCCAAACTTCTCTTGGAGTAATCCAAATAATGGCCAACAACCTTATCAAGGAGACCATCAATCCTCCGCACACCTCGGGTTTCAAGAAAGGCAAAAACAGCCCGTTGAATCAAAACCTGCATGGGAGGATGCATTTGGTGAGTTCATGAAGCACACCACCAAATACATGGTTAAAAACGATGCTAAATTGGAAGATGTTTCCAAATTGTTGCAAGAACACTCGGGGGCATTAAGGAATCTTCAATTGCAAATGGGGCAGGTTGCACAAGCTTTAAGTGCAAGACCCCCGGGAGCTTTACCGAGTACAACCGAATCGCCGAATCAAGGTCCAATTGAGCATTGCAAAGCTATTTCCTTGAGAATTGGAAAAGAATATGAAGGTCCGATCATGCCTAATGAGAATTCGACAGACACCGATGTGATTCAACAAGGAAATAAGGAACCATTAGCCAGTGATGTAGAATTGGAAGAAGAAGCACCCAAAGAACCTATTCCTTTGATGCCCATACCCGCAAGCAAGCCAACTCCTCCTTTCCCTCAAAAGTTTCAAAAGAAGAAAGAGGAAAAGCAATTTGAAAAATTCCTGGGTATTTTGAAACAATTGCATATCAACATTCCGTTGGTAGAAGCTCTCGAGCAAATGCCAAAGTATGCGAAGTTCATGAAAGATGTGCTATTAAAGAAAAGAAGGTTTGGAGAATTTGAAACGGTTGCTTTGACCGAGGAATGTAGTGCCATGGTCCAAAAGAAGCTTCCTCCAAAACTAAAGGACCCCGGAAAGTTCACCATCCCGATTGCCATTGGAGATAAATACCAAGGGAAGGCCTTGTGTGATTTAGGCGCTAGCATAAATCTCATGCCTATGTCGGTGTTTAAGAAATTGGGTATTGGAGAAGCTCGACCCACTACCGTGACGCTTCTACTTGCCGACCGCTCTATCACGAACCCGGAGGGAAAAATTGAAGACGTGCTAGTTAAAGTCGACAAATTCATATTTCCGGCCGATTTTATCATTATAGATTGTGAGGCCGATGAAGATGTCCCAATCATCCTAGGGAGACCATTCTTAGCCACGGGACAAACTCTCATAGACGTGTCAAAAGGAGAACTCACTATGCGTGTGGAAAACGAGGAAGTTAAATTTAATGCTTTCGGTGATATTCCTAATTCTATAACCCCTATTGTTTGCTACATGATTGACAAGGTGAGAAAGAACGAATCACGGAATGATGAAGTTCACGAAGAAACCAAGAAAGATAATCCGTTTAAGGCGGGCCCAAAGAAAAGAAAAAGGCATCGAAAGAAGTCCTCGGAGATGAAAAAGAAGATCAAATGGGAAGAAACAATGAATGATGAACAATATTCTCCTAAGCTCCTAGCTTGCGATGTAATGAAGAATGAGACCATGAGAGTCAAATGGAGTCCGAAAGGGATTCAAAGTCACCCAAGCTAGTTTCAACGTATCCAAGTCGAGCTCACGACTATAAACAAGCGCTTCTTGGGAGGCAACCCAAGGCTTTTTTTTTTTTTTTTTTTTTTTTTTTTTTTTTTTCGGTGTCTTGTTGTTTTTGTTGTTGTCGTGTCGTGTCTTTTGATTTTCTCGTTATTGTGTGTTTTGTTGTAGGTAATGATTGAGCACGACAACGTAGCAAAATCGAGAGTGAAAATACAAGTCGAAAATTGTGAAATTGAGCCAACCGAGAATGGAGGTAAGTTTTTAAATTTTGTTGTTTTGAAGTGTTAAAAGATTTTTGAACACATATTTTTTTTAGTCTGTATTCAAAAATTCCAAAAGAAAGTTACTGGAAATAATACACCGCGGTGCAATTTCAAACACACCGCGGTGCAAAATTTCCAGAAAGTTTAGTTTGTTTCTGGAGTGAAACACACCGCGGTGTAAAAGTTTATACGCCGCGGTGCAAAAATTCCAGTAGCTTTTGTTCTGTTTTGCAAAAATTTACACCGGGGTGCAAAAACTCACACCGCGGTGTATAAGAGATACACCGCGGTGTAATTTCTCCAGGGACTTAACTCCCAAAAATCAATTTCATCTCTCACTTCTCACGTTCAAACAACACTCTCTCCCTCTCAAATCTCTCTCGTCTCTCAAGCTCTCTCTCTCACGAACCCGTCTCTCCTTCACTCTCAATCCCTCCTCACTCACATAATCACCTTATTCCCACAAACAAGCCATCAATTGACTCCAAAAACCACCAAAACCGAAAATCATCCACCCAAAACACCAAAAGTTCGAAAATTTTTTATTTCAACCAAAATTGTGCAATCAAAAGGTAAGTATAGCTAAACCCTTGATGGTATTGCTTTGTTGGTATTGTAAATGTTTGGTATTGCTATTTTTGGGGTTGAAATTTTGAAAAATATAGTAGAAAAATTTTTAGTTGGGGATTGCACACTAGGTGTTTGACGAATTGCCTAAGTGAGATGTTTTGGTTGTTAGTGTGAATTCTTTCAAGATTTTGTTTGAGGGTTGTTTGTTAGCGATTGTGAATTGATTATTATTCCGGGGGCTATCAATGAGTTCTACCACATAGCATGGCCCGAGGGTCAAAGGGATGAAACCGATGATCTTTTCCATTGAGGGGAAATTGAGAAGCGCGACATATCAAGAAGAGCTTGCCCGAGATGAACGGGACCAGTAGAAGATAGAAAACAACCGAGGGATGTTTGAATGTCATGATTACCAAAAAGGGGCGTTTGCTTTACATTTTTCACATTCCCGTCGGTTTAAATTGTTCTTAAATGTTTTATCTTTGATTTCATCTTGTATTGGAATTTGTTTCACTTTGTTCGGTGATTGGGATGTTACCATATGCCATGAATTGTTAGGGTGGAGTAAATTTGAGACGATGATTGTATTTCACTGCTTTAATATTATATTAGTGACGTGCTCTTTCATTTACCCGTTTTCTTTTCTTTTGTTTTGTTGTTGTTGTGCTTGTTTTGTCGTGTCAACCTCACTCTGTTTTTCTAAATTCACACAATGGGGACATTGTGCGTTTTAAGTTTGGGGGGAGAGGTCGCAAGTACTTGCGAACATGCTACTAGGTCGACTCGCCAAAATTTTTTTAAATTCTTATTATTACTTGAACATGTTCTACAAAATTTAAGCACATGGCTAAAGCTAGGTTGTATTTGAGGTGGATAAAGAACTATAGTGATAATAGGTTCTAGGACCCCTTTTGTTTAACTTAGATTCTCTCCAAACTTTAGTTTGAAAACTAAGTGTGATATGAGCAAAATGGCCTAAGTTTGGGGGAGTGAACCCTTTTCAAGAATGAAAAACCTTCGCATACCTAGTTCTTAAAAGAAACGAGTAGAGAAGTTGTTAAAATGTATGCACTTCTACGAGAGAAAAGAAAGGCTAAGCCTTCAAATGATGAAATTATTTTTGTAATTACTCTACTTCGTTGTAATGGTGCTAGTAGCCCAAAAAGTTAAATGTTTAGAAGCACATACAATCATCATAAGTAGTGCTAGTTTTGTATTGTAATATCATTGTAAAGCACAAAGTGCTATGTTATCATTGTAAATCAAAAGAAAAAGCATGGTATGGTGAGAAAGATCTTGGGATTAAAATTGTTAACTAGTTCAAGAATAGGGACAACGCTCTTAAAATGCCTACAACTTAGTTTCGTAATGTGATTTGAACATTAAGTTGGAAATCTACGAAAAGGAGAGACTCTTTGTCAAAACCTTAGGAATCCACGCAATTAGAACCAATGATTTTGATCTATTGGGACGTATTCACCTAAAATAGAACCTAGCCAAGCCATCACACACACACGTGGAGCTTGTTAGAAGAATAATTTGAAATTGTCAAGTTTTGTGTGTTTTGATCTTAAGCATGCACGTTTAGTACTTGTCTTTTGTTTCCTTTGCTCGGGGACGAGCAAGCGTTTAAGTTTGGGGGTGTTGATAACGCCGTGAAAACGTCGTTATCGCGTGCCTTCTTAAGCCCAAAACGTCTTGTTTTAATCCGAGTTTTGCTTGCTTTTGCGTGTTTGCGTGGTTTTTCCTTCTTTGGCCCCTTCGTTTGGCCTTTGTTTGTTTTTCGTGTTTTTGGTCTCGTTTTGATCGTTTTCTCCGTGGTTTATAGGAAGCAGCATCTTTAATTGATTCGGAGTTCGTATCAACGCGTGTGAGTCGTTCTACCCACTCCACGAGTCAAGCTTGAGCTTCAGAGGAAATAGAACCCGAAGCAAATCGTTAAGATTATAGAGAGCTGCTCACTAGAAAATTCATAACTTTTTCATGGATGATCCAAATGAGCTGAATTTTGGATATGTCGTAGATGAGTGAGTTAGCTACGCTACGGACTTTACGGATCCGCAATCGGAGTTCGGAATCAAAAGATATGCTGCTCGGAAGGAAGTGCGGCAGAGCTGGAACTTGCTGCCAGACTTACACCGCGGTGTATCATGCATACACCGCGGTGTATCCCTGCTTCCAGCAGATATTTATCTACGGGAAGCAGGGGCCTTTTTGTACACTTTCCCCACTTGTTCCCTTGTAATTCTAAACTCATTGGGGGGCTTTTTGGCCTTTATTTCCATGTAATAGAGGGCAACTTAGGCATGTGGAGAGGAGAGTTTCACTAGGTTAGAAGGTTAGGAGTGAAATCAAAACACAACTTCAACACTTCACTTTTACATCTTGCCTCCCTTTGGAAAAAGCTTGGGCTTGCACTTTTGAATGAAGAACAACAAAAGGCTTGAAGGAGAAGTTGCCATATACTTCATCACCTAAGCTTACTCTATCTTTCTTACTTTGTTCATTTACACTTATGACTTTGTTTGTTGTAATGAATGTTGTTTTGATAAATATGAGTAGCTAATCTCCTTTCTTCTAGGTTTTTATTGATCCTATGTTTAGTTCTTGATTAAATGATGCTATGATAATTGATATGATGCTTACATGTGTTTGTTTATCCGATTTCGTGCTTATTGCTCGTCTTAAGGTTTGATCAACCTTGAGGTGAAAGTTATTGATTCTTGATTGCTAGACATAGTGATTTTGAGGATTTGATTATGAAGTTGGATTGTGATTCGATTCTAGGATAGACATATACCTAAGTCGTTTCATATTCGTTTAAGGTTTGAGTTTAATGACATCGATTAGATTTAGTCCATTTAGGAATAAATTGGATTAGTTTAATTTGATAGGTTTGTATGCTATCGGAAGATACTTACAAACGTCTTGGAATCCTTGAATAGCAAACACGAGCATTAGTAATCATTTATCGAGTCATTTATCTTGAATTGAACTAGGTGACGTAAAATCCTAGAAGCCTTTATCTTATTAACAAGTTAATTATTTAGATTTGTCTTAATCGCTTCGTTAGTTGTTTAAACAAACCACAATCTCACTACTATCGTTCACATAAGTTCAAGTAAGGTATTAGAATAGATTTCGGTAATTATACGTTTGATTCCTCGTGGGTTCGACACCCCTTATCATTTTATTACTTGAAAGCGACCGTATACTTGCGCGTTTGCGCACTCATATTTGGAGCGTAACAAGTTTTTGGCGCCGTTGCCGGGGAATTTGTAACGATTATTGCCAACTTATATTCTTGTGTATCTTAGCTTGAATTTATTATTTACCTTGTGATCTTTGTATTCTTAGGTGCCTTTCTCTTAGTGTATGCCAAGAGCTTCGACATCACCCCTAGCTCTTGTTGATCCAGAGATTGAGAGGACTTTTCGAAAGCGAAGAAAAGCAAGGAAGAAAAAGGGTAAATCTCTACCCATGGACAATCAAGGAATTAACCCGGCTATGGTTAATCCTTTACAAGTTGCTCCCGAAGAACCGAACAATAGGAACCGGCCTATCAATGAGTATGGTATGCCTAAGTTGGACGAGCTAGGTTCTAGTATCATCATACCTACAATTACGGCATCTAACTTTGAGCTTAAGCCGGTTATGTTCAACATGCTAAATGCCGCTGGTCAATTTGGAGGTCACTCGAGTGAAGATCCTCACGCTCACCTGAAAAAGTTTATGATGATTAGTGATTCATTCATCATTTCGGGAGTAACGAAGGATGCGCTGAGGTTGATGTTATTTCCTTATTCGTTGAGAGACCTCGGGAAAGATTGGTTGGATTCTCTACAACCCCAATCTATTACTTCATGGGAAGATCTAACCGGAAAGTTTTTGAGAAAGTTTTTCCCTCCCCCGAAGACTACCAAATTGAGGAATGATATTCTAGCATTCCGGCAATTAGATCAAGAATCGTTGTATGAAGCTTGGGAGAGATTCAAGGAATTATTGAAGAAATGTCAACACAATGGCATAGCCGAGTATATTCTAATGCAAACATTTTACAATGGTTTGCACGGACCTACTAGAGCTCTCGTTGATGCCACTGCGGGTGGTGCTATGCTTTCCAAGACCTACGATGAATCGTGGGAAATTCTTGATACTATGGCTTACAACAATCACTCTTGGACATCCGAGAGAGCAACTTCCGCCAAATCTACTCCCGGAAGACTTGAACTGGATGCAATTACGGCAATAAGTGCCCAATTGGCGGCTTTGAGTAATAAAGTGGACAAACTTGGCCAAAAGCCGGAGGTAGTCCAACAAGTACAAGCCATGCCACCTAGTTGTGTGACGTGTGGGGGAGCTCACACGTATGATATGTGTCCCGGAAATCCCGAGGCGGTGAATTACCTTGGGAATAACTATCGAAACAATCAAGGACACCAATCATACCAAAACAACTATGTCCCTCAGTGGCAAAAGCATCCAAACTTCTCTTGGAGTAATCCAAATAATGGCCAACAACCTTATCAAGGAGACCATCAATCCTCCGCACACCTCGGGTTTCAAGAAAGGCAAAAACAGCCCGTTGAATCAAAACCTGCATGGGAGGATGCATTTGGTGAGTTCATGAAGCACACCACCAAATACATGGTTAAAAACGATGCTAAATTGGAAGATGTTTCCAAATTGTTGCAAGAACACTCGGGGGCATTAAGGAATCTTCAATTGCAAATGGGGCAGGTTGCACAAGCTTTAAGTGCAAGACCCCCGGGAGCTTTACCGAGTACAACCGAATCGCCGAATCAAGGTCCAATTGAGCATTGCAAAGCTATTTCCTTGAGAATTGGAAAAGAATATGAAGGTCCGATCATGCCTAATGAGAATTCGACAGACACCGATGTGATTCAACAAGGAAATAAGGAACCATTAGCCAGTGATGTAGAATTGGAAGAAGAAGCACCCAAAGAACCTATTCCTTTGATGCCCATACCCGCAAGCAAGCCAACTCCTCCTTTCCCTCAAAAGTTTCAAAAGAAGAAAGAGGAAAAGCAATTTGAAAAATTCCTGGGTATTTTGAAACAATTGCATATCAACATTCCGTTGGTAGAAGCTCTCGAGCAAATGCCAAAGTATGCGAAGTTCATGAAAGATGTGCTATTAAAGAAAAGAAGGTTTGGAGAATTTGAAACGGTTGCTTTGACCGAGGAATGTAGTGCCATGGTCCAAAAGAAGCTTCCTCCAAAACTAAAGGACCCCGGAAAGTTCACCATCCCGATTGCCATTGGAGATAAATACCAAGGGAAGGCCTTGTGTGATTTAGGCGCTAGCATAAATCTCATGCCTATGTCGGTGTTTAAGAAATTGGGTATTGGAGAAGCTCGACCCACTACCGTGACGCTTCTACTTGCCGACCGCTCTATCACGAACCCGGAGGGAAAAATTGAAGACGTGCTAGTTAAAGTCGACAAATTCATATTTCCGGCCGATTTTATCATTATAGATTGTGAGGCCGATGAAGATGTCCCAATCATCCTAGGGAGACCATTCTTAGCCACGGGACAAACTCTCATAGACGTGTCAAAAGGAGAACTCACTATGCGTGTGGAAAACGAGGAAGTTAAATTTAATGCT
The DNA here is from genome assembly GCA_003313485.2 of Penstemon barbatus. Taxonomy (NCBI): domain Eukaryota; kingdom Viridiplantae; phylum Streptophyta; class Magnoliopsida; order Lamiales; family Plantaginaceae; genus Penstemon; species Penstemon barbatus. The sequence goes on from CM064880.1 coordinate 11,079,291, forward strand.
TTCGGTGATATTCCTAATTCTATAACCCCTATTGTTTGCTACATGATTGACAAGGTGAGAAAGAACGAATCACGGAATGATGAAGTTCACGAAGAAACCAAGAAAGATAATCCGTTTAAGGCGGGCCCAAAGAAAAGAAAAAGGCATCGAAAGAAGTCCTCGGAGATGAAAAAGAAGATCAAATGGGAAGAAACAATGAATGATGAACAATATTCTCCTAAGCTCCTAGCTTGCGATGTAATGAAGAATGAGACCATGAGAGTCAAATGGAGTCCGAAAGGGATTCAAAGTCACCCAAGCTAGTTTCAACGTATCCAAGTCGAGCTCACGACTATAAACAAGCGCTTCTTGGGAGGCAACCCAAGGCTTTTTTTTTTTTTTTTTTTTTTTTTTTTTTTTTTTCGGTGTCTTGTTGTTTTTGTTGTTGTCGTGTCGTGTCTTTTGATTTTCTCGTTATTGTGTGTTTTGTTGTAGGTAATGATTGAGCACGACAACGTAGCAAAATCGAGAGTGAAAATACAAGTCGAAAATTGTGAAATTGAGCCAACCGAGAATGGAGGTAAGTTTTTAAATTTTGTTGTTTTGAAGTGTTAAAAGATTTTTGAACACATATTTTTTTTAGTCTGTATTCAAAAATTCCAAAAGAAAGTTACTGGAAATAATACACCGCGGTGCAATTTCAAACACACCGCGGTGCAAAATTTCCAGAAAGTTTAGTTTGTTTCTGGAGTGAAACACACCGCGGTGTAAAAGTTTATACGCCGCGGTGCAAAAATTCCAGTAGCTTTTGTTCTGTTTTGCAAAAATTTACACCGGGGTGCAAAAACTCACACCGCGGTGTATAAGAGATACACCGCGGTGTAATTTCTCCAGGGACTTAACTCCCAAAAATCAATTTCATCTCTCACTTCTCACGTTCAAACAACACTCTCTCCCTCTCAAATCTCTCTCGTCTCTCAAGCTCTCTCTCTCACGAACCCGTCTCTCCTTCACTCTCAATCCCTCCTCACTCACATAATCACCTTATTCCCACAAACAAGCCATCAATTGACTCCAAAAACCACCAAAACCGAAAATCATCCACCCAAAACACCAAAAGTTCGAAAATTTTTTATTTCAACCAAAATTGTGCAATCAAAAGGTAAGTATAGCTAAACCCTTGATGGTATTGCTTTGTTGGTATTGTAAATGTTTGGTATTGCTATTTTTGGGGTTGAAATTTTGAAAAATATAGTAGAAAAATTTTTAGTTGGGGATTGCACACTAGGTGTTTGACGAATTGCCTAAGTGAGATGTTTTGGTTGTTAGTGTGAATTCTTTCAAGATTTTGTTTGAGGGTTGTTTGTTAGCGATTGTGAATTGATTATTATTCCGGGGGCTATCAATGAGTTCTACCACATAGCATGGCCCGAGGGTCAAAGGGATGAAACCGATGATCTTTTCCATTGAGGGGAAATTGAGAAGCGCGACATATCAAGAAGAGCTTGCCCGAGATGAACGGGACCAGTAGAAGATAGAAAACAACCGAGGGATGTTTGAATGTCATGATTACCAAAAAGGGGCGTTTGCTTTACATTTTTCACATTCCCGTCGGTTTAAATTGTTCTTAAATGTTTTATCTTTGATTTCATCTTGTATTGGAATTTGTTTCACTTTGTTCGGTGATTGGGATGTTACCATATGCCATGAATTGTTAGGGTGGAGTAAATTTGAGACGATGATTGTATTTCACTGCTTTAATATTATATTAGTGACGTGCTCTTTCATTTACCCGTTTTCTTTTCTTTTGTTTTGTTGTTGTTGTGCTTGTTTTGTCGTGTCAACCTCACTCTGTTTTTCTAAATTCACACAATGGGGACATTGTGCGTTTTAAGTTTGGGGGGAGAGGTCGCAAGTACTTGCGAACATGCTACTAGGTCGACTCGCCAAAATTTTTTTAAATTCTTATTATTACTTGAACATGTTCTACAAAATTTAAGCACATGGCTAAAGCTAGGTTGTATTTGAGGTGGATAAAGAACTATAGTGATAATAGGTTCTAGGACCCCTTTTGTTTAACTTAGATTCTCTCCAAACTTTAGTTTGAAAACTAAGTGTGATATGAGCAAAATGGCCTAAGTTTGGGGGAGTGAACCCTTTTCAAGAATGAAAAACCTTCGCATACCTAGTTCTTAAAAGAAACGAGTAGAGAAGTTGTTAAAATGTATGCACTTCTACGAGAGAAAAGAAAGGCTAAGCCTTCAAATGATGAAATTATTTTTGTAATTACTCTACTTCGTTGTAATGGTGCTAGTAGCCCAAAAAGTTAAATGTTTAGAAGCACATACAATCATCATAAGTAGTGCTAGTTTTGTATTGTAATATCATTGTAAAGCACAAAGTGCTATGTTATCATTGTAAATCAAAAGAAAAAGCATGGTATGGTGAGAAAGATCTTGGGATTAAAATTGTTAACTAGTTCAAGAATAGGGACAACGCTCTTAAAATGCCTACAACTTAGTTTCGTAATGTGATTTGAACATTAAGTTGGAAATCTACGAAAAGGAGAGACTCTTTGTCAAAACCTTAGGAATCCACGCAATTAGAACCAATGATTTTGATCTATTGGGACGTATTCACCTAAAATAGAACCTAGCCAAGCCATCACACACACACGTGGAGCTTGTTAGAAGAATAATTTGAAATTGTCAAGTTTTGTGTGTTTTGATCTTAAGCATGCACGTTTAGTACTTGTCTTTTGTTTCCTTTGCTCGGGGACGAGCAAGCGTTTAAGTTTGGGGGTGTTGATAACGCCGTGAAAACGTCGTTATCGCGTGCCTTCTTAAGCCCAAAACGTCTTGTTTTAATCCGAGTTTTGCTTGCTTTTGCGTGTTTGCGTGGTTTTTCCTTCTTTGGCCCCTTCGTTTGGCCTTTGTTTGTTTTTCGTGTTTTTGGTCTCGTTTTGATCGTTTTCTCCGTGGTTTATAGGAAGCAGCATCTTTAATTGATTCGGAGTTCGTATCAACGCGTGTGAGTCGTTCTACCCACTCCACGAGTCAAGCTTGAGCTTCAGAGGAAATAGAACCCGAAGCAAATCGTTAAGATTATAGAGAGCTGCTCACTAGAAAATTCATAACTTTTTCATGGATGATCCAAATGAGCTGAATTTTGGATATGTCGTAGATGAGTGAGTTAGCTACGCTACGGACTTTACGGATCCGCAATCGGAGTTCGGAATCAAAAGATATGCTGCTCGGAAGGAAGTGCGGCAGAGCTGGAACTTGCTGCCAGACTTACACCGCGGTGTATCATGCATACACCGCGGTGTATCCCTGCTTCCAGCAGATATTTATCTACGGGAAGCAGGGGCCTTTTTGTACACTTTCCCCACTTGTTCCCTTGTAATTCTAAACTCATTGGGGGGCTTTTTGGCCTTTATTTCCATGTAATAGAGGGCAACTTAGGCATGTGGAGAGGAGAGTTTCACTAGGTTAGAAGGTTAGGAGTGAAATCAAAACACAACTTCAACACTTCACTTTTACATCTTGCCTCCCTTTGGAAAAAGCTTGGGCTTGCACTTTTGAATGAAGAACAACAAAAGGCTTGAAGGAGAAGTTGCCATATACTTCATCACCTAAGCTTACTCTATCTTTCTTACTTTGTTCATTTACACTTATGACTTTGTTTGTTGTAATGAATGTTGTTTTGATAAATATGAGTAGCTAATCTCCTTTCTTCTAGGTTTTTATTGATCCTATGTTTAGTTCTTGATTAAATGATGCTATGATAATTGATATGATGCTTACATGTGTTTGTTTATCCGATTTCGTGCTTATTGCTCGTCTTAAGGTTTGATCAACCTTGAGGTGAAAGTTATTGATTCTTGATTGCTAGACATAGTGATTTTGAGGATTTGATTATGAAGTTGGATTGTGATTCGATTCTAGGATAGACATATACCTAAGTCGTTTCATATTCGTTTAAGGTTTGAGTTTAATGACATCGATTAGATTTAGTCCATTTAGGAATAAATTGGATTAGTTTAATTTGATAGGTTTGTATGCTATCGGAAGATACTTACAAACGTCTTGGAATCCTTGAATAGCAAACACGAGCATTAGTAATCATTTATCGAGTCATTTATCTTGAATTGAACTAGGTGACGTAAAATCCTAGAAGCCTTTATCTTATTAACAAGTTAATTATTTAGATTTGTCTTAATCGCTTCGTTAGTTGTTTAAACAAACCACAATCTCACTACTATCGTTCACATAAGTTCAAGTAAGGTATTAGAATAGATTTCGGTAATTATACGTTTGATTCCTCGTGGGTTCGACACCCCTTATCATTTTATTACTTGAAAGCGACCGTATACTTGCGCGTTTGCGCACTCATATTTGGAGCGTAACACGCATATGAATGGTGTCTATGGTCCGAGCCTATCCAATTACTAGGTCTTAGACATATTGTACAAATATATCTCGATGTCTCACGAGTCGTGGGTCGAGCTATAGGAAGATGATATGTCTATTGCCTCGATGCACAGTTTAGTGCCAAGGAAGGGGATAGCAAGGTTCTAGGCGCTGTCTCACGAGTCGTGGGGCGTCTAGGATTGAACTATTTCTCTTCAGGAGTATTGGACATGATTTAACGCGAGTAAGTATGGATGTCTCACGAGTCGTGGGTCCATAACGAAAACCGAGGCTGAATGAACTCAAGGGTTAGCTGGGATGGTTAACCGGCGACGTGATCGCCCACCAAGTGGATCGATTGGTATGGCCAACGAGTCGTGGGTACTGAGCGATTGCATTTGGGCCTTGAGCCCATTAGGAAATTTTTATTTCCCGAACCTTATGTGGGGGCATAAGTATTCGACAAAAATAGTGGGAGTAATTTACAAATGAAAACCATGTTTGTAAATTATGCATTGATATTAATCTGCCGCGTATTTATCGTCATGTTTATGATAGTTTATCATAAGTTGTGTATCCATGAATATTTACCATCATACTTGAATCAAATAAATTGACTTAACCCAAATGAATTTTGAATGACTTCGAAACTTGAGAAATTATTCTCGAGTCCAAGCAAGGACTAATCTCCTTACAAAGATTTCATTGTTTTTCCTTTCGAAGTTACACTGGAATGGTGATAGGTTTCACCAAGCTGTCTTTTTCGAAGTTACTCTTCAAATAAGAAAGGTGATAAGTTTCACCAGAGGGTTGAGGATGGTTCTCAAGCCCAAATTTTCTTGAAGGCAAACATGAAGTCTCCCATGAATGGGAAGTAACATCTTGTGAAAAGGCCTCAAAAGGCTCGAGAGATGGAAGAAGAGGAATGTATCCTCTCTAAAGGGAAATAACCTTGGAGGTTTTTCTGTAAGGATGATAAGTTGAAAAGTCAATCAAAATGATTCTTCCATGGATTAAGATCAAGGGAAGTGGGAATTGAACCTATTCATCCCATAAGGGATGATTAAATTTTATTGAACTTAACCTTATGGTTAAAGTAATGCATAAGGGTGTTGGATGCCCGATGAAGCACTCATTGATGCATTCAATGCATCTAAAGCCATGAATTATTTAGATCATTGTAATTTGCTTATACCATCCCTTGTCTTAAAGGATGTGATAGTTCCATAATGGTTGGAACTGATTGCGCTATAAGATTTATACGCAAAAGGTGTACATAAGCAAATGAGTATGGATACTCATATATCGACTAAATAAAATATGCATAGTCAATAAAATATAAATAATCAAGATTTCACACACTTGAGTCGTTATAAAAACCGAAAGGCGATACACGAATACTAAAACATATTTCCGAATTAAAAGATTCAAAGACTGAGCTCGACTGGGTCGAGCTTGACTGGGATGATGTACGTAGTAACCGACTTTCGAATCTTGCTTAATGGAAATTAGATTTAGTAGTTGGTTGCTAGGCAACCAAGAGGCATAAACAATTGCAATGGATTTAATCCATTTATAAGTGTGTAGAAACACTAAAGCATTAGTGGGAGATAAGGCGTCTCTAGTACCCTCATGGGTAAAAGTACGTTGTGATGTACAAATCCAAATTACTTTTGGAATAAAAGAAGATAGCCTAATCAATGAAAGCATGTAAGAGATTTGGATCGATTCAAAATCAAACATGCATAGGCAGTACGCCATTGATTATTTGATAGAGAATTAGATTCTCGAAATGTAAGACTCGCTCAAAACATTGTCAGTTGTTGAGCATTTTGGACATGTAAATGTCCATTAAGAAATCTTGCATGAAATTCCTTATTCAAACAAATGAAACTTGATCGAGAAAATCGAAGATACTGAGCTAAGTATCTCTGAAGCCAGATCCAAAACATATCACGTGATATGAGTTTTGGTATTGTACCTTCATATGCATTCATGCGCATATAGGGTCTCCCGCTTATGTGAATAAGCTGGTGGGAGATAAGTTGGACGTAAAATCCATCTTATGCAATTCGTGGGGTATCCAGAAAACTCTATAGGATACAAGTTCTACGATCCTACAAGATAAACTACGTTTGTCTCAAGGAACGCACACTTCTTGGAGAAGGATTTCTTGCTGGGCAAGAAGGAACACAACGTAGAACTAGATGAGGTCACTGAAGCTGAAAAGACCAAAGAGGTCGATCAAGCTGACCCATCACCACAGGCAGTGGGAGAACAAGAGCATGAAAGCACATCAGAGAGTACACCGATACTTCGTAGGTCAGAAAGACAAACGTAGAGAACCCGAGAGGTACTACGGTCTGCTGCGTGAGACTAGACAGTCTCTAACCGACCCAAGGACTTACGAAGAGGCTATGCTAGGCATAGACTCGGGAAAGTGGCGTGAAGCCATGGAATTCGAATTGGACTCCATGCACTCGAACAAGGTCTGGGCCTTGGTAGATCCACCAGTGGGAGTAGCTCTCGTGGGTTACAAGTGGATCTATAAGCGAAAGTTTGGAGTGAACGGAGAGGTAATAACCTACAAGGCGCGACTAGTGGAAAAGAGGATACACTCAAAGGCCAAGCATCGACTTTGAGGAGACCTTCTCGCCCGTCGCAATGCCTAAATCCATTCGAATCTTGCTGGCCATAGCTGCGTGATATAACTACGAGATATGGCAGATGGATGCAAAGACTGCCTTTCTCAATGGGGACATTGACAAGGAGATCTTAATGGAGCAACCAAAAGGGTATGCATCCAAAGGAGATGAACACAAGGTGTGCAAACTCCAGAGGTCCATTTATGGGCTGAAGCAAGTTTCCCGAAGTTAGAACATCCGTTTCGATGAAACAATCCAAACTTTTGGATTCATCAAAAACGTGTTCGAACCTTGCGTGTACAAGAAGATCAGTGGGAGTACAGTTGAATTTTTGGTGCTTTACGTTGATGACATTCTTCTCATTGGAATGTGAAAGTGTTGTCCGAAACTAAAGCATGGTTAACTACACAATTCTCAATGAAGGATTTGGGAGAAGCATTCTTTGTACTGGGTGTAAGGATCTACCGATATAGATCAAAAGGACTGCTGGGCCTCTCCCAATCGCAGTACATAGATAAAATCTTGAAGAGATTTGATATGGAAGAATCCAAGAGAGGATTGCTTCCAATGAGACATGAAATTGCACTCTCTAAGTCTATGGCCCCAAAGACGCCTGAAGAGAGAAGCAATATGTCTCGAGTACCATATGCATCCGCAATAGGAAGCATAATGTATGGTATGTTATGTACGAGACCAGACGTAGCATACGCTTTAAGCGTTACAAGTCGCTACCAGTCTGATCCAGGTGAGCAGCACTGGATGGCCGTAAAGACAATTCTGAAGTACCTGAGAAGGACTAAGGAATTGTTCTTGGTATACGGTGGAAGAGAATTGAAATTGGAAGGCTATACTGATTCTAGCTTCCAATGTAATGTAGACAACTTCAAGTCGACATCTGGATACGTGTTCTTCCTCAATAGTGGTGCGGTAAGCTGGAAGAGCTCCAAGCAAAACACTACCGCAGATTCAACCACCGAGACAGAATACATTGCCGCGAGTGAAGCAGCAAAGGAAGGTGTTTGGATGAAAAACTTCATCCAGGAATTGGATGTGATACCTAGCATTGTCGAGCCATTACTATCTTCTGTGATAATAATGGAGTTATCTCGCAAGCAAAGGAGTCGAGATCTCATCAGAATCCAAGCACGAACTAAGACGATACCATTTGATATTTATATCATTGGTAGAGGAGACATAAACATGGAACGTGTCACCTCAAGGGATAATACGACGGACCCGCTATCTAAGCCATTGCCTCAAAGGCATCCGAAAACATCTATCTAAGATGGGAATCAGAAGTGTGAAAAGTTGGCTTTAGTACAAGTGGGAGATTGATAGAATAGTGTCCTGCAAGCCAACTGTTTTGGCTGCATTTAATTGAAAGGACCATTCGATTGGATTAATAAATGCATTTATATATATGGTCAACTTTATCTTATGTAATAATTATCTACGCATAAGGATAGAAGTCCTTAGATCACAGGGCTATGGGACAACCCGTGGACTGATCTCCAAGGCCGTGATCTAGAATATATTCAAGAGTCGTAGAATCCAATAGAGATAGGACATCATTGGATTCGGTTAGACTCTCACTATTGTGTATACTCCGATGAACTGGAGAACGCTGGGGTCCACGAGCGTGACTGGGATAGTCGATACACATAAGTGGGTGGCTTGCTGGGATGGCAAGCACACTGAATACCCCAATTAGGAAATAACTCACCATGGAAGCGGTAGTCGCATATCGGGGTTGAAGTTATTCCAATTTACAATAGTATACGAGGAACGATCCCTAACTACTTGAGATGATAGGGTTTATCTGGTGCGAGAACGTCTATGCTTTGATATGAGTCCCGACTGACTGGAGATCGCCAGAAAGTCTCTGTGGACTCATATTGGGTATTGAGGAACTCGTATGCAGATTCATATCATCAACAAAGGATCCATTGACCCGACTTGATAGGTTGGGAAATTCTCCTATGGATTTCTGTGAGAAATTAATTCTGGTAAAATCCTCGGCCGAGGTATCTGACGGCTTTATGTAAGTAGCTCATAAAGGTTAAGTCAAAGAGAATTATTTCGAGCCCAGAATGCATAAGGTCAAGACAAAAGATAAGGGAAACCGATGAAAGACCATACCCTTAAGTCTCGACTGAGAGATTGATCGATGGAGAGATTATGTCGTATATGGAAATTGTAAATGATAAAAGGTTCACTGAATTAATTCACCAGTGATTGGGCTCCATGGGCTTGTGGCTGGACATCGACCGTGGAGTGTGGGAGAATTCCCAAATTGGCAGGGGTGCTAATTTTGGAATGATCAATCGACAGAGTGTTCGATTGATTTAGAGTAAATCTTACTCGAATAATTAAATAATATTTAATTATAACCCACGGCCAATTATGTGGTGAACCTACGGGGGCATACACAATACACATGAAGCGAAAGCGAGGAAATAAGAACGACTGGGTCGACTGGGTGAATAATCGACTGGGTCGATTATTATGGGTGGGTCGACTGGGTCGACCCAATTGGAACAAATTGAGATCCAATTAGAATTGGATCAGAATCATAAATTAAATTGGAATTTAATTTGTGGATTAATTAATTAAGTTGGATTTATTTATTAGAAGGGATTTTAATTAAATGGGCTTAGAGTCTGATTTAATTAAATGGGAGATTAAGTTAATTAATTGGGCTATTTAATTGGGAGATTAAATAAAGCCTGGTCAAATTAATTAACTGGGCCATGAATTAATTAGAAGACTTGGTCTTCCAATTAAAGAGGGCCATGGCCCATGTAGGAGAGAAGAGCCCTAGTCCTAATAGGACTAGGTTAGGGAGATAACTATAAGTAGCCTTCTTGTAGTTATTTTTCACACAACTCAATAAGCAACAATTGAGCAAGAGCAAAAATTCTCTCTCCCCTCTCCCTGTGTAGTCGACCGAACCCTGTCTTCCTTTTGGAAGAATTTTTCGTTTTCGACTTTGTTCCTAAATCGTTCCTAAATCCTAGATCATAATATATCTTGTGTTCTAGCTGATCAAGATTTATTATTTTCGTGTAATTGTGGTGTATCAACCCATAGAGGCGCAACACGTGGGGCGCTACTGCATAGCTTGGGTCGATTTTGCTGAGGAGAATTTCAGAGTCCGTTTTGCTGACTGCCAACTTGGATTTGCAAGGAGATAGGTATAACGTGCAAACTTATACTATCGTTTTATTTATTCATATATATACAACTAGAGAGAATCCTGGCAAGATTCCGTAAGAGGTCCTAAAATTTTTATATTCCGCTGTGCCTAGGGCTGTTTATCTTACCGAATCCCATCAGCTCGGTTCTCAATCGTTAATCAACCTGGCAGGGGGTGGCATACGCAAGATCTTGGCAATATCATGTTAACTTGTATCATACTCCACAACATGATTGTGGAGGATGAACGTGACGAATACAAGGACGATGACTCGGACGATGATGATACCGACATTAGCACGTCTCGTAGAGCACGCGCTAGAATTTATGACAATCGCGGAATAGAGTTTCAAAATGTTGGACGGAGAAGACAAACGTTGGATAATTATATGCTGCGTCATGAAGCAATTCGTTCCAAGATGACCAACCGTAGACTCCAAAAAGACTTAATAGAACATGTTTATGCAAAATACGGTTAAAAACGAGTGTTTAAATTTAATTTTCTTATCTATTTTAGTATGTATTTAAATTTTTAATTTAGATTAAGTATTAATCTAAATTTTATGCTTATGACGTGTTTATTTTGTATTTTTAACTAATTTGTTATTTTAAAAAAAAATTATTTGTATGAGTGTTAAATTAAATGGACTATTCTAATATTAAATAGTATATCATAATTTTATTTAAAATATCATTAAATAATTAATCATATTATATCTATATAATTAAAACAACACATTAATTAAAATAATACATTAATTACTATAACACATTTATTAAAATAAAACACTAATTAAAATAACACATTAATTAAAATAACACATTAAATAAAATCACATTAATTACAATAACACATTAATTAAAATACAACACATTAATTAAAATCACATTAATTACAATAACACATTAATTAAAATACAACACATTAATTAAAATTACATACAACACATTAATTATACAAAATTAACCATACACACATTAAATAAACCATACACCAATTAATACACCAATTAATTCATTAAAGAAAAGCAAAAAAAAAAAAAAAAGAAAGACCAATCAGGTGCCGCCACTTGGCGGCACCTGTTTTAATCGCGGCAGCGGGCTGGGCGCAGGGCTCCGCCGAGCCCTGCGCCCAGCCCGTTCCGCCCCGTTTCCCACCCCGGCCCCCGCCCCGCGCCGTCTCCAGCGGTTCTCCTCCTCAGCCCGGCCCCGAGCCCGACCCCGCTTAACACCGCTGGAGATGGCCTTAATCAATCAACAATCTATCTTACGTTATACCCACTTGATGTTGCCGCTGATTATGTGTTCTTCCGGTGATTGCTGTTAACTTCTTTCCTTTTTTTATTTGTTTAGCTTATATATCGAATATGAAGTCAATATTATAGCTTTCTATTGATTAATTTACGAAATTTGTGAAGTAATTTGCCCTTGTAAAAGTTCTAATCATCATTCTCTGCCTAACATATATATGCACTAGTCTTACAATCATGGAAGAAATCAAAATATGTAAATCAGTGCATCACAGAAACTCTGCTCACTGATCCATTTCAAATCAGTATCTAAACACTGGCAGTCTCTCATCAAGAATCCAAAATTCTGTCATCAACGCAGTCGGAAAATAAATCCCGCCATTGGTCTCTTCTTGTCTGTCGCCGACTCTCAATTCTAATACGTCCCGTTCTATCCCAACGAAACTAACCCACGATTCAAAAAACTCGAATTCAACAAAGACCCATCCGGCATTAGTATTGTACAGTCCTGCAATGGGTTATTTCTATGTTACAGCTTTCGGGCCCAACCCTATAACTCCAGGTACTGTGTTTACAATCCAACTACCAAACGATTTTCCTTTCTCCCAAAACTTGAAGGAAAAGGAATACATGAGGGGATAAGTCTATGTTTTGATCCCTCCAAATCTCCCCATTACAAAGCTGTTGGTGCTCGGAAAATTAATTTGGATTCCTCTGAATACCAATATCAGATTTTGATTTACTCTTCCGATACCGGTCTATGGAGGGTAATTAATGAGTCCTTTACTGTGCCACATATCTTTTCCGGAGATGGGGTGTATTGGAATGGTGCCGTACATTGGATTAGTAGTTGGGTTGCTGCAGCTTCTTTATATTTTGATATTGAACACCAGGTGTTTAAGAAAATGCCTATGCCACAAGTTCCGGAGGGTTGGCAGTGGAGAAATAATTATTACTTTGGGGAGTCTTGTGATCATTTGCATTTCATTGGGATTTATGGTCAAGAAGTTGAGTTCAATGTGTATGAGATGAAGAGGGATTATTCCGAATGGTTTGTTAAGTATCGAGTTGATATTTCAATGGTTGCTGCCGCTAATGTCGAGATGCTACCGGATCCGATGTTTTGGATCGCCAACGACACCTTCTCTATATTTTGCATAGTTCGTGGCGAGGAAGAGGATGATTCTTTCATGGTTTTGCAGATTCCAGGGAAAGCCATACGACATAATCTTGTTTCTAAGACTTTCCAAGAGTTACATAAGTTTGATGGTGCTGTGGATAAGGATTCGTTAAGATTTCTGGATACAAATGGATTTCAATATATTGAGTCGCTTTCTTGTGTTTAGACAATTTTATTTTTAATATTCAGTAGTTCCATTTGATAGGTCTAGTGACTAGTGAGTCGATGAACAAGAGCACTTCAATATATTGAGTCTATGTGTTATCATGTTTTAGTACTTGCTTTGACTCTGGGTTTGGGTTACAGCTTCAGTTTCTACTCCATAAACGGAATTTGTTTGTTTTCTACTCCGTGTCTGGGAGAAGATGATTCTTTCACGCTTGGTAATATAATAAAATCTTGTTATTTTAAAACTTGGAAAAAGATACATGAGTTTAAGGGTGTGTGGTTGACTATTGTTTGAGATTTACATGTAAGAATGTATATCAATGTATTTAGCAACAATTTCCTTAGGGAAAAAGATAAATTTAGTCCTTTTAACTCTTGCACAGAAGTGAAAATGGAACACATGTAGTTCCGGTACGTAATTTACATCCTTTACGTTTTCTCTTATCCGCAATTTTAGTTTTTAAATTCATCGGAATTAAAATTGGTGTTCTTAAATTGCTATATAAGCAAACAAACTGGGGGGTTTTTTTGTCAATCTGGCTGCCACAAGGTGGTAATTAGCTATGTCATATTTGTTGCAGTTTATATAGGTGAATGAAATAAGTTGAGAGAATAATTGTACTTGTTAGATCCAAAGAGGTATCATTTGGATTGAAACATTGTGTCTTTTGCAAAATGACATTTTTATATCTATAAATATGAGACGTAATTTGGCCAGTTCTAAATTAATTAATTGCAACTAAATCAAAATTGAAATTCTCACTTCTCCAATTCTTATTTTATTTTCAAAAAGTCAAAGTTCTATTTGTTCCAACTTGCAGTGGCCTTTTTGTTCGTTCAAACAACAAATGATCAAGATTGTTCTATCTTGAAAGACTATCGGGGAATAATGTGTGCACCGTAAGCAGCCTCGAAAATATTATCTTAAGGAGATTGCATTCGCAGCCTCAATCTTACTATTTTCAATTGTTGTGGTTTTCGTTAAATTTTTCGACGGATTACTTCGATCCAAGTAAGTACGTTTGTATGTTTTATTATGCGTACAACTATGTGTGAATTTTAGTTGCCTAAATAAGTACACAAATTGTTTAACACCAGCAATCTTAGTTTGCTTATGCTGCAATTTATAGACACTAAATTTAATTCCGGCGAATTTATGACTAAAACTACTGATAAGAGAATGAAATTGCGACAACTTAAAATTAAAATATAAATAGTTTGTCGTTCTTTTCCTTTTCTGTTTAGAAACAGTCATTTTGTAAATGAATTCTTCGACTCCAAACATAATTTAGCATCTGAAACTTAACAAAGGATAAACTTAGGTATACCTGTGCAGATATTACATTTCTGTCGAGTTTGAGAATAAGTTATCGGGAGTAATTTTAATTTTTCAGAGAGTTATCTGATAAGCTATCACTATAGATACGCATGAGAATGATTATGAATCAATAAGGCTTGATTTTTTAAAAGGTAGGCTTGTAACTCTCAAAGTAGAAATAGATAAAAAGGATGGGAATAATCATTTGATGCGTTTATGTAACATAGCGAAATTTAAAATATGGTTACCTCCATGGAGGTAAAAAAAAAAAAAGTTCCCCTCTAAAGTTGCTGGATTTTAAATTGTTCTTTATTGTGGTACCTCGACAATATAAGTCATTTATTGTGTCACTGTCATCAATGTCATCAATTTTATTCCTTATCATAGGAATATTGTAATTTTCGCCGTATGTCTTGTTTGACCGTTAAAATTAATTTTTTTGGTGAAATCATCAATTAATGTCAAATCTGACCCGAAATTTTAATTTGGCAAAAAATATCATGTATCGAGTGACACTTAAAAGTTGAGAATTTCATATTCTGACTCTAAAATTTGCAAGTTCAAGTCACGTGATGGGTATATAACTTCAACTTTTGATGAGAACGGTTAACATTCGGTGATAATTGAAATATTTAGGCTTTAATTACTGAAATTGATGACAGTGACACAATGAATGGTCAATTTTGAAATGCAGTCACTTTAGAAGGTCAAAATAAAATTTTGTCGCTCTAGTAGCTTGTTTGGTTGTAAAAAAAGTGAGGGAAAATTGTTGGGAAAGGAAAAGGAAAGGAAAGGAAAGGAAAGGAAAAGAAAAAGAAAGTCATTTTCATCTACATGTTTGGTTGTGAAGAAAATTATTTTCTTGCAATTGTTTGGTTGTTAAGAAAGTTTAGAACATAATATTTATATTTTGTTTGATTATGAATTACGTTTTCTTTGTTGATAAAATAGTGTATGAATAATCACGTTTTCATTATATTAACTTTATTATAAATTAATTTGACGCTATTTTATATTTTATAGTCACCGAATTTATATCCATCTTCAGAGTTAACAGAGGGTTATTGTCAATTTTTAAAGTTAATAGGGGGTTATTGATAATTTTTTTAGGTAAAATGGTTATTTTTTGCGTCATTTTGTGGGGGTATAATTGTTATATGACTTGAGAAGATATTTTTTTGCTAATAATAAATAAGCACAAAGGGGCTTTCGGTAAGAAAAAATCACAAATGAGGGATTTTGATAATTAGACGAAGTACAAGGGGTGTTTTGTAATTTACGTCAAAATTTTCCCACGATTTTCCCGGTATTTCCCCATCAAATTGGTGGGGAAATTTTTTCTTCACAAAATTTTCCTGCAGGAAAGTTGAAGGAAAATAATAACTTCATTTCCTGCTATCCAAACAACATGTGGGAGAAAAAAAACCGATTTTCCTTCACTTTCCCGACAACCAAACAATACATAGAGATTTGTTCATATTCATCTTTGTTTATTCATTTAGTTTTATAAACACGTGAATGCAAGTTCATCTACCTCAAATTATGACGTAGGCTTAACCAGTTGGGCGATCTTAGGCTGGCGCTCCATCCCCCTTCCTCAAATGGCAGCGGCCAAATTGGTCGCAACCAAATTGTCATAACAAAAATTGGTCGCATCATTCAGGTCGCGGTATTGTCACGACCTGTGACGATACCAATTTTGATAGGAGTCCTTGGAACGGGGAATAGGGTTTAATTTGGGGCTGTCCTATGCTAGGCTAGGCAGGTATGTTGATTTTTTTTTTTTTTTTTTCATTTTCGTTGTTTTTTATTTTTTATTTTATAAATTATTTTTAAATTTTTGATTTTTTTATTAAATTGTTAATTGGCTAACAGATGTAAATGTTTGCAAACCTAGGAGGGATCACGGTAATTATGATTGTTTGGAGGGAATGGACGCGAACTACACCAAATCTTAAGGGAGGATATTGTAATTAAAACAAATCAGAAGAATATTTATTACTTCCTCCATCCCATTTTTCTTTATCTCTTAGGACAATTGATAAATCAACTTGACAAAATTAATAAAAAATGTGATAAATAATTTAATTAATATATTTCACTAAATAAGTTGTTCATATCACATGCCTTCATATAAATTAATAATATTAAAATTTAATGCAACACAAATGTGAATAACATTACATAATAAATCACTTAAAAGATTGAAAAGTTTGATCGAACATTGTAGCTAATTGCGTAAAACTAATGGAACAAATAGAGTACATGTTTAAGAACACTTACACATTTACTCTTCCAATGCAATATACTGAAGAAAATTATTTAATTCAATTTTTTCTTATATGGTCTTGATGGAATCTTAGAGTCAATTATAATTCATAAATGTTATATGTGCAACAAATTCGTAAAATAATTTATTTACTTGGGCCCTTCAGTAAATATTATTTTTAAATGATAATTTTTAGTTACTTAAAATTATTATTTCTTATAAAAGTCAAGAACTAAATTGATACAAACAAATTTTATTGGGGACTTAAGTAGAAAGTACTATAGTGAATGTACGAACATATCCTCATGAATATGCACGTGTAACTCACGTGATCTCGGCGCAGTCGTGGACAACTTGAAAAAGTCCAAAGTGAAATAAATAACATGTTATATGGACTAATTTGACTATGTATAAAGTTATAGATAAGGAGTAGTATTACTGATATTTAACCTTTTATTTATTTTCATTTAAACAAATAAATTTTAATTAAGAAAGTTTGAACATTGAATTAAATTTAAATGAAATTGTAATATTAACAAATTTGTTTAAAAAACATACTTGTGTAAATTTGGAAAATGAAGATTCTATATCCGATCGAATCAGGACAAGATCCAATGAACTCGAATTTTTTTTGATTTTAAATAATATATGAAGACGACCAAAATCCGGCCAAACATGAATAAATTGAATTTGGATCAGGCCTGGTCTGAATAGCATTATCCAACCCATTGATAATCCTAATGTAGGTGAATTATAAGAATGGAGTTGGCAATGTTTCTATTAGTTGTAATTTTATCACTTTAGAACTCCATCGTCCGGAAGTTATAAATAGAATTTATAGAATAATTATTAAAAATTAATTATATCATTATGAATGAAATAATATATCTTTTAAACTTATTTGGTAGCACTTCTAAAACATAGGTTAAAGATTATTACCTTAAGACTTTTTCAACATGCAACTATTCAATTCATCATGTTAAACGTGAAGGTGTTTCTCTTCTTCATATTGGAAAAATAGATATCGATAACATTCTTACTTTGGACATATGAGTATCTAAGATATTGTCTGAACCTACTAAAATTAGTCGACTCAGCACACTTACCATTGTTATAATATAATGAAATTCGAATTTGAACTTTCACTTTGACCAAATGTGTTGAAGTCCACAAATTTCTATTAATGGCTCATAGCACTATAAAGACAGTTGATTTGGGTCGTTGATAAGCTCAATTGCAGGAAGACAATCACTCTTAATAGTTGTCTTTTATTTGGAGTTTATACAAGTTCAAACAATTTTCTTTAGTAATTTGCAATTCAATCGTGAACTTTATGGTTCTCAGTCAAAGCATAAAAAAATTATCATTTTTCATCTCTCTCAGCTCCCTCTATTGTTGCAAAAATGGCATTTTCATCTTTAAATATCGTTTCGATGTTAATGTTAAGACTTAAAAAAGGAAGACCAAGATGCTCTTGCTTGTGATTACATTTTTCCCCTAATATTTTTTTCACTACACCAAAAATATTAAAGCAAAGAATTTTTTTTATGATACACTTTTTAATTTAGTATAAATACGAAATTCGAAATTCAAAATATAGTCTAAAGCAAAAATTGATCCAATAATGAGCGGCTGATTTTTGTTAACCCTAGTCTCTTCCCTATTTCTCTTCTCTCGTCAATTAAGCTCCTCCAATATATTCAAACCCATTTCTCCCTGGATCAATCAACAACCATACGAACACTCCCAATATGTCTTCAATTACACCTTCTCACTGTTGCCCCTGATTTTGTACTGATTAATTGTTCTTTCCGGTGATTGCTGTTACGTTTGTAAGTTTTTGGATAATTCGCTGTTAACTTCTTCCCATTTTTTTAGCTTATATTTCGAATATATATGAACGTTGCAGGGAGTTTATTCATTGGTTTTACTGTGTAGAACTCAATTTTTGGTGTTTTAAAAACCATAATTTTTTTATTTTAAAGCGAAAAAGTAATTTACACATTCTTGTTTACCTTCTCCCCTGTTGATGTCATTAGATTAGAACCAGGGAGCTTCTATTTATGTTTTTTTATTTATGAAATGTGTGAACTAATTTGACCTTCTAAGTTCTAATCAGCATTCTTTGCCAAACATAAATCTGCAGTACTCTTAAAATCATGGAAAAAATCAAATTACGCAAAGCAGTGCAACAAAGAAACTCTGCTGAAGTTGTTGCTTCGATTGATGATCTCTTAACAGAGATTCTGGTGCGTCTACCTATAAAATCACTCATCCGCTTCGAATCGGTATCCAAAAACTGGCAATCTCTCATCACGAGTCCGATGTTCCGTCATCTTCGCTGTCGGACCATTGGTCTCATGTTGCGACGTGTGTTCGACATTCCAGAAGGTGGTCGCCGTCATGAATATGTTCCCTTTTTTAAAACTGCATTAACCAGAAAAATCGGGTATCCAAAAGACGTTGATTTGGGCAGAGTTTTACAGTCTTGCAATGGGCTCTTGCTCTGTGTCAGATATTTTCTTAGGGAGTTTAGATTCTATGTTTGTAATCCCAGTACCAATCAACTTTCTTTTGTCCCACCAGAACCAAAAGAACGTAATTTGTTTTTGCATATGAGCTTGGTTTTCGACCCCACCATGTCACCTCATTACAAAGTTGTTTGTGTCCGGAGATATTGGGACAGACTTGCTGAAATTTTAATTTACTCATCAGAAACTGGTGCTTGGGAAGTCTGTGGTGACCCCTTTACATCTTTCGACGTCAAGCTCAAAAAAGGGGTTTATTGGAATGGGGCTGTTCATTGGATGTGTAGCAATAGACATTTGTATTTCAAAATTGAGGATCAGGTGCTTCATGAAATGCCAAAAGTACCTTTCTTGATTGTCTGGAATTGCAGGGACAGATATTACTTTGGGGAGTCTGGTGATCACTTACACTTCGTTGAAACAAGTGAGACAAAGATTCAGTTAAACATTTATGAGCTGAAGAGGGATTATTCTGAATGGTTTGTCAAGTACAGAGTTGATCTGTCACCAGTTGTTGCTGCTTATCCCGAGATGATTCGGGATTTTAATAATCCGACAACGGGCTCATATTTCTATAATTTCTCTGTATTTTGCATCGTTCGTGGTGATGAGGAGGAGTTCTTAGTTCTGCAAATCCCTAGAAAAGTCATACGACTCAATCTTAATCATAATACTTTCATAGCCTTACAGGAGTTGGAAAGTTCTCAAGTTTTCGGTGATTCAGATGTTGATGAATCTCAAGATGAATTGAAATATCAACACACATATGGATTTCAATATATTGAGTCTCTTTGGAATGTTTAGTATTTGCTTTTTGTTGAACTTCATTATGGTAATATTTTGTATTTTCTTCAGTACGAGAACGTTTTTTATAACATTTTTTAGTACAGTATATGTTTTGATCTGGGCTCATGTTGATGGTGATGCTTCTCACCCAGTAATGAGTTGATCTTTTTGTAGTTGTTACTAATCTTCTCCACATTTTTTCTAGTTGAGGATAATAGTGTACATATGCGAAAATGATAATGATAGGGCTCGAGTTTTAAAAGGTAAGCTAAGAACTTTAAAATTAGGAAAATAAGAAAATATAGGATAAACAATTTGATGTGTTTACAATGCACAAAAAAAAAAATAATAATAATTTGTTTAACTTAGCGCGATTTAAAATATAGTTAGCACCATTAGCTTGTCGATATGATATTCTTAGGTGCACATCAATGGTAGGAATAAGTTAATGTTAACTTTAAAAATTTGGAAAATAAGAAAATAATGGATAAACAATTTGATGTGTTTAACTTCGCGTGATTTAAAATATGTAAATCACGACTAGCTTGTCGATATGATATTTTTAGGTGACAGATCATTAGTAAGAATTAAGTTTACCACCCTAGAGGAAATTTAATTCAATTTACAAAAATTGTCTTCATGTATAAAGTTATTTGTTCAAAGATGGTTCATGGTTATTTAAAACTGACGATAGTCGTGTGCTACTATAATTATGCTCTAGCAAAATACTCGAATATATGGTGCATTTAAATAATAATAATTTTTCCCCTTGATTTAAAAATTAAATAATACGAAGAGATAAAGACCTATAAAATATTAGATGGATTAGTTTTAATTTAAAATGGACCAATCCTAATCATAAATGGGTTAACCAATATAAATTTAAAATAACATATTAAAAATTTATTATTAATAATACTAGAATATTTTTAGTCTAATTTATTCATAAATTAGTTTGCGATAATTACTTCAAATTAATATTTTACGCTTTAGCAATGAAAATGAATAATTTCTTGTTTTATGACATAATTTTTTATTAAAAGTTTTTCTCTTAGAACATATATATTTTGATTAGGTGTTACAATTCCATAGTTTAGGGAAAATTCTTACCCAGATCGGGTTTGAGCGCACCCAAAGTAACTATATGACAAGTGTAATATATTTGCTTTGTGATTGGATGTAGCTTTCAGGAGAATGACCAATCACAAAGCAAGCATAATACACTTGCTTGGTGGTTGGATGGTTTTGGCCAAGCCAGGCTTGGACAAGAATTTTTCATAGTGTAGGGGGTTAAATTGTATATAGCCCATTTAGAAATTCTATAAAGCATCAGGTCAATTTTGATATTGGAAATTTTTTTGCTAAAAGCTCGTCTCTTCTCCCCAATTTCCCTCTTCTCATCTGTATCTTCTAACCCTAATAATCAATCAACAATCTATCTTAAGTTATACCCACTTGATGTTGCCGCTGATTTTCAATTGCCGCTGATTTTCTGTTGCCGCTGATTATGTGTTCTTCCGGTGATTGCTGTTAACTTCTTTCCTTTTTTATTTGTTTAGCTTATATATGAATATGAAGTGATTTGTTTGTTACACATTTTGTTTAGCTTTCTATTGATTAATTTACGAAATTTGTGAAGTTATTTGCCCTTGTAAAAGTTCTAATCATCATTCTCAATCATAAATGTAAAAGATATTAATCAGAACTTCATTTTCTTAACTTTTACTAAAATTAAGTGTCAAACCTCAAGGGAACAAGAATCTGATGAGCAATAAAATATTAAGCAATTTGAAATTGAAAAAATAATAGTTTGATGAAGAGCATTTTACACTTGATAGGAAAGATACATACCACCAATATAATAAGAGTATGCATAAAAATATTATATTGCACCTAAAACTCCATACTAGTAGATTCAAAAATCAAAAATTCCTTCATATATATTTTATTTAATATATTTAATTAATTTAATTAATATATTTCAATAATAAGTTGTTAATATCACATGCCTTCCTATATATTAATAATAATAAAATTTAACGCAACACAAATGTAGATAATATAACATGATAAGTCACTTAAAGATTGAAAAGTTTGATCGAACATTGTAGCTAATTGCGTAAAAATAATGGAACAAATAGAATACATGTTTAAGGACGCTTACACATTTACTCTTCCAATCAATGTTTTAAAAACCGGATCGGACATCGAACCGGTAGCCTCACTGGTTACTGGTTAGATCGGTTTAACCGTTTTAACCACTGGTTCAACCGGTGTGACGTCATTACAATATAATATTTTAATTTTAATTTTAATATATGTAATCAACTATTTAAAAAAATATTTTATTCATTTTTTCAAGTTTATTTCCATAAACTAAATGTTTATCTCATTATCAATTATTTTTCCTACAAAATTTGAGTTAAGAATGAATTATAGCAACAAAATTACAAGTATGATAACATGATATCAACGCAATAATTCAAATTATAATAAACACCATATCAAAAACAATAATTTTATTACTAATCACCTATGAAAAAAAGAAATTGTTGATGAATTTTGTCATTGAATTATATAAAAAAAATAAAATTACATGAAGTTTGTGAAAAAAATGACTTTTCTAATGAATTTGATACTCAAATATATTTATATAACTTATTATATATAAGATTTTTTTGTTTCTTGTTGATTTTTTTTTATTTCAAAGTGAAAAATAGAAGAAAAGATGTGAGAGTATTGTTGAAGTTTAAAGGTCGCGGAAGAGAAATAAAAATCCATAGGGTAAACTTTTTATTTTTATAAGTGAACCAGTGGTTCAATCGGTTCACTGGTTCATTGGTTTTACCGGTTTTTAACCGGTTTTTGCCGGTTCAAACTGGTCAGGAACAAAGCTGGTTTTGAAGGGTTAACTAGACCGGATTGGTAACTGGTTACCGGTAGAACCGATCGAACCGACCGGTCCGGTCTGGTTTTTAAAACACTGCTTCCAATGCAATATACTGAAGAAAATGAAAATTATTTAATTTCAATTTTATGGGCAATGGAAATGCAAATACTCCCCATGTAACTGGGCTGTATAAGTTTGGGCTGGTTTAGAGTGATGGACTATTGGGCTATCAATTATATGTACAATATGGCCTTGTGTTCTAATAAGTTAATAACCGAGAAATTATATAATATAACTGTTACACCACGTCATCAATAACACATGGTGCAATCGGCTAATGCAATTATTATATATAGAGTGATATTTCACATCACCATATGTTCTCCTAAAATATAAAATTAAAATTATTTTCACATTGTCCAAAATATGGGTAATGTGGGGCTTATATGAATGTAGTTTGACCCAATCTAAACTCATTCATATTGGGCCAAACTCAATTTGGGTAAGGGTCTCGGCAGGTTTCGGCCCAGACCCGGGTTTCGGCCAAAGACCGAAACTTGCCTGAACCCAGATTTCATGGCAGAGGCGCTGACAAGACAAATTGTCAGCGTCCATCTCTTTTCCTTTTTTTCTGGTTCCTATTTTTTGGGCAGGCCCATCTCTCCTTCTTTTTATCTTTATTAACTTAGTTTTTTGGTTTTGTCTTTTTATTTCTCCCATGTCACCAGCCCAAATAAAAGTATTATGTTTTAATTGTATTAATTTAGATTATTAATTTTTATGATAGCATTAATTCCCAATAGAAGTATTATGTTTACATTTTTTTTAAGTTTTATCTTATTATTTGATTTTTACATAATTATTATTTTATATTTATCAATGGTTATTAAAATATCTAATTGTAATTTTGTATGTTTTATCCTATTATATTAGTAGGCAAAAATTAAGTTTATTTTAATAATGTATGTATACTACAACATAAAAAAATAATTAATTATCTCATTAAATAAACATACATTATATTTATAATAACATAAATCATTATAATAATCACAATAAAATAATTATAACAATTTCTCAATCATCACTATAATATTCATCATTTTAATCATTACACAATAAAATATTATATTTAAAATTCTATAAAGTTATTGATTTGATACCTAATACCTACTTTTCTTCTCCAAACCCCAATAACAAAACCACAATCTAAATCAAATCTCAAATTTTCAAAACTCTTTAACTATTATTTAATAATATTTTACCATCTAAATATTCCATTGAAATCATTATCTAAATCGAGTTTCACAGATTTCACCGAAACCACTGAAACCATTTTTTTCAAACTAAATCGAAACCAAACCCAGTCAAACTACTTCCATATTAACCCTTGAATTTTCACTCCACATAATAATTTCATTTATTAAATGTACCACTTAATGACGTGATTCATTGATAGGAAGCTCAAACTTATATTTTAGTCTCCAAAAAATACTACTATCTATCAATACATAATATTTTATCTCATTCTCTTAAAATCTCAAAAAATTGATCCGTTCCTGGGTTAAACTGTTTTCAGCCCTTTAAGAAAAAGAAAAAAAAAACTATTAGGGCAAATTTGATTTCATATTAAACCCTCGTCTCTTTTACCCACTTTCCCTCTTCTCATATATATACTCCTCCAATATCTTCAAACCATATTAATCAAGTAATAATCTTTCTTAAATTTTACCCAATTACTGTTGGCCCTGTTATATTGACGCTAATTTTCTACAGAAATGCTCTGATTAAGTGCTGTTTCCGGTGGTTGCTGTTGCAATTATTTCCTTTAAGCTTTTGGGTAATTGCTGTTAACTTCTCTCATTTTTTGAGCTTATATTTCGAATATGAATGTTACAGGGAGTTTATTTGATTTGGAACTATAAATTTGTTATCTTTAAGCAAAAAGACATTTGTTTAGCTAGTACCCAGTTGATGTCCTTAGATTAGAACCATAGAGATTCTATTTGTTTATTTATGAAATGTGTGAAGTAATTTTCTGATCAGAATTTTCTGCCTGACATATATCTGCAGTAGTTCTACAATCATGGAAAAAATAAAGATCCCTAAAGCAGTGCAGCAGATAAATTCTGCTGAATTTATTGCTTCTATTGATGATCTCTTAACAGAGATTTTGTTGCGTCTACCTGTAAAATCACTCATCCGCTTCAAATCAGTATCTAAACACTGGCAGTCTCTCATCATGAATCCAAAATTCTGCCATCTCCGCAGTTGGAAAAAATATCCCGCCATCGGCCTCTTCTTGCCCGTCAGCTACGCTGAATTCGAATACATCCCGTTCTATCCCAAGAAAACTAGCCCACCATTCAAAAAACTCAAATTACACAAAGACCCATTCATCATTAGAAATTTACAGTCTTGCAATGGGTTAATTATCTGTTCCACCTTTAGGATCCTATCCGATACCACCAGGTATTGTATTTACAATCCAACTACAAAACAATTTTCCATTCTCCCTTATATAGAAGAAGAAGGAATACTTGGGATTAGCTTATGTTTTGATCCCACAAAATCTCCTCGTTACAAAGTTGTTGGTTTTCGGGAAACTAATTCGGATTCCTATCAGATTTTGATTTACTCCTCTGATACCAGTAGTTGGAGGGTAATTGAGAAGCCCTTTGCAGCACCAGCCATTCAGTTCAAAGATGTGGTGTATTGGAATGGTGCCCTACATTGGATTAACACAAATGTGGCTGGAGATTCTTTGTATTTTGATATTGAACACCAGGTGTTTGAGAAAATGCCTATGCCACAAGTTCCGGAGGGTTGGCGGTGGAGAAATAATTATTACTTTGGGGAGTCTTGTGATCATTTGCATTTCATTGAGATTTATGGTCTACAAGTTGAGTTCAATGTTTATGAGATGAAAAGAGATTATTCCGAGTGGTTTGTTAGTTATCGAGTTGATATTTCAATGGTTTTTGCTCCTAATCCTGAGAGTATACAGCTTTATCCTGACCCGATGGAGGGGTGGACGAAACAAGATTTCTCTGTGTTTTGCATGGTTCGTGGCGAGGAAGAGGAGGATTCTTCTTGGTTTTGCAGATTCCAGGGAAAGCCATACGATATAATCTTGTTTCTAAGGCTTTCGAAGAGTTACATAAGTTTGATGGTGCTGTGCATAAGAATTCGTTAAGATTTCGGGATACAAATGGATTTCAATATATTGAGTCGATATCTTGTGTTTAGACAATTTTATTTTTAATATTCAGTAGTTCCATTTGATAGGTCTAGTGAGTCGATAAACAAGAGCACTTCAATATATTGAGTCTATGTGTTATCATGTTTTAGTACTTGCTTTATGACTCTAGATTTGGGTTACAGCTTCAGTTTCTACTCTATAAACGGAATTTGTTTGTTTTCTACTCCGTGAGTGGAAGAAGATGATTCTTTTCCTTCACGCTTGGTAATATAATACAATCTTGTTTTTTTAAAACTTGGAAAAAGCTAAATGAGTTTGAGGGTGTGTGGTTGACTATTGTTTGATATTTACATGTAAGATTGTATATAATGTATTTAGCAACAATTTCCTTCGGGAAAAACATAAAAAGTCCTTTTAAATCTTGCTTAGAAGTGAAAATGGAACACATGTAGTTTCGGTACGTAATTTACATCCTTTATGTTTTCTCTTGTCTGCAATTTTATTCTTAAAATTGATGTTCTTAAATTGTTATACGAGCAAATAAATTGTGGGTTTTGTCACTCTGGCTCCCACAAGGGAGTTTTTTTTCCTATATAGCCTATTATACAAAAGTATTTCTCAAAATGACCGGAACTGAAAAGTATTTCCCTAAATGTATCTCTTTGTTAAAATCGCTATTGACAGTGTAGATTTTACCTAAAATCGATGTTGTCAATAGCGATTTATCAGTCATCTCCGAAAATTTAAAAAAAAAATCACTTAAAATCGATACTGGTAGTATCGATTTTAATTAATATACGGTTAAAATCGACACTAGCAGTGTCGATTTTAAACTTTTTTTTTTTTAAAAAAAAAATGTGAATAACCTCTATCTTATTTTTTGTGAACGAACCTCAATTTGTATAACTCAAACAATAAAGAACAACTCAATAACATAATCAATTCACCATAACAATGTTACTTGCATAACAAGTTCAATACATAAAAATGTCTCCACATTAATAGCTCAATTACAAAACATATATGAAATTATGTCCTATTATTCGTGCATTTGCGACGCGTATGTCCTTCCTTCCCACAAGTAGAACAATGAATCACCCGTTTGTCAGTTTGAAAATCCATTTAATTGCGAATGCGTCTTGATTTTGGTCAACCTTTTTCCCGTTCAAGCTTGTAGTTTGGTTTGAACACCGGACCATAATACTCGTTCCAATAATACTCATTATCCAATGGTTCAAATCTACCACTCCATATCCTCGAATAATTCTCAACGGTATAAAATGATGATACAAAAGATAAAGGATCAACATTTTGGTTACTACAACAAGCAAGAACGTGGGAACAAGGAACATGATAGGCTACCCACTTACCACAAGTGCATGTCCTTTCGCCAATGCGCACAGTTTGAACATTACCTCCCTTCGTCATGCGACGACCTGTGATTACAGAATAAACCCCACTGCCCCACGTATAGAATTGCTGAAGATTGTTACATGCATACCCCAACCTTCGAGGTGTTGTGGAGGAGCATTTGGTAAACCTTGGGACTAAATCGATTTTGGGGTTCGGTGTTTGGTAGGCCGGTATTTTCACGAGCAAGTTCAGCAATACCAAGTCTAGATTGAAAGTAATAAACACAACGATAAAATGAAGTCTCAATAATTGTTGTAATAGGCATATCACGAGCACCTTTCATCACGCCATTGAAAAGCAAGCCTATACCTATTTCGTCACTCTCAGACAATTGAACTTGACTTGCACGAATATCTGTGACATACGATCCTTCACCAATTTCCCTATAAAATTGAGTTATTCTATATTGTTTGAGTTATCCAAATCGAGGTTCGTTCACCAAAAATAAGATAGATGTTATTCACATTTTAAAAAAAAAAAGTTTAAAATCGACACTGCTAGTGTCGATTTTAACCGTATATTAATTAAACCGTATATTAGTTAGATCGTATATTAATTAAATCGTATATTAATTAAAATCGATACTGCCAGTATCGATTTTAGTGAAATTTTTTTTTAAAAATTTTCGGAGATG
Organism: Penstemon barbatus; assembly: GCA_003313485.2. Lineage (NCBI taxonomy): Eukaryota > Viridiplantae > Streptophyta > Magnoliopsida > Lamiales > Plantaginaceae > Penstemon > Penstemon barbatus. The sequence goes on from CM064880.1 coordinate 11,107,160, forward strand.
ACTGATAAATCGCTATTGGCAACATCGATTTTAGGTAAAATCGACACTGCCAATAGCGATTTTAACAAAGAGGTACATTTAGGGAAATACTTTTCAGTTCCGGTCATTTTGAGAAATACTTTTATATAATAGGCTATATAGGAAAAAAAACTCCCCACAAGGTGGTATTTAACTATGTCGCATTTGTTGCGTTTTTATAGGTGAATGAAATAGGTTGAGAGAAGATTTGTATTTGTTCGATCCAAAGAGGTACCATTTGGATTTAAACATAGTGTCTTTTGCAAAATGACATTTTTACATCTATTAAATATGAGATGTAATCTGGCCAATTCTAAATTAATTAATTGCAACTAAATCAAAATTAAAATTCTCACTTCTCCAATTTTTATTTTATTTTCAAAAAGTCGAAGTTCTATTTGTTCCAATTTGTATGTGGCCTTTTTGTTTCTGCAAACAACAAATAATTAAGATTGTTGTATCTTTAGAGACTACCGGGGAATACTATGTGCACCGTAAGCAGCTTCGAATATATTATTTTAAGGAGATTGCATTCACAACCTCAGTCTTACTATTTTCAATTGTTGTGGTTTTCTTTAAATTGTTCTATGGATTAATTCGATCCAAGTAAGTACTTTTATATGTTTTATTACGTGGACAACTATGTGTGAATTTTAGTTGCCTAAATAAGTACACAAATTGTTTAACACCAACAACCCTAGTTTGCTTATATTTCTGTCAAGTTTGAGAATAAGTTATTGGGAGTAATTTTAATTTTTCAGAGAGTTATCTGAGAAGCTATAACTGTAGCTACGCATGAGAATGATTATGAATCAATAAATAAGGCTTGATTTTTGAAAAGGTGGGCTTGTAAGTTGTAACTCTCAAAGTAGAAAACTCTCAAAGTAGAAATAGATAAAAAGGATGGGAATAATCATTAGATGCGTTTATGTAACATAGCGAGATTTAAAATATGGTTAGCTCTAGAAAGGTAAAATTTTATTTTTGGCCCCTCTAAAGTTGTTGGGTTTTAAATTGTCATTTATTGTGGTGCCTCTATGATATAAGTAATTTATTATGTTATCGTCATCAATTTCATTCCTTATCATCGGAAGATTGTAATTTTCATCGGAAATCATTAATTTATGTCTTGTTTGACCAGAAAATTAATTTTTTTTGGTGAAAATCATCAATTAATGTCATATCTGACCAGAAATTTTAATTTATCAAAAAATATCATATATCGAGTGACACTTTAAAATTGAGAATTTCATATTCTTACTCCAAAATTTACAAGTTCAAGTCATGTGAATTTTTGATGAAACGGTTAATGTTCGGTGATAATTAAAATATTTTGACAATAAATACTAAAATTGATGATGGTAACACAGTAAATAATCAATTTTAAAATACACTCACTTCCAAAATAAAATTTCATCGCTCTAGAGACTTGTTCATCTTCATCTTTGTGCCAGCTCCATCCCCCTTCCCCAAATGTTGTCGCAACAAAAATTGATCGCATCATTCAGACCTTGGTACTGTCACGACATGTGGCGATACCAATTTTCATAGGTGTCGTTGGAAAGGGGAATATATGGGGTTTAATTTGGGGCTGTCCGAGGCTAGGCTAGGCTAGGCAGGTATGTTGATATTCTTTTTTATTTATTTTATTTTCATTTTTGGTTTGTTATTTCATATTTTTGATTTTTTAAATTATTTTTAAGTTTTGACTTGTTTTATTAAATTGTTAATTGGCTAACAAATGTAAATGTTTGCAAACCTAGGAGGGATCACACTAATTATGATTGTTAGGAGAGAATGGACGCGAACTACATCAAATTTCAAGGGAGGTCCTTGTAATTTAAATAAACATCGGAAGAATATTTATTACTTCCTCCATCCCATTTATCTTTATATTTTGGTATAGTTGATAAATCAACTTGACTAAATTTAAAAAAAAATATAATAAATAATTTAATTACTATATTACACTAATAACTTGATAATATCACATAATACCATATATGTTAATAATAATAAAATTTAATGCACCACAAATGTGAATAATTTAATATAATAAGTCACTTAAAAAATTAAAAAATTTAATCGAATATTGTAGCTAATTGAGTAAAATAATGAACGAATAGAGTACATGTTTAAAAATACTTACACATTTACTCTCCCAATGCAATATACTGAAGAAAATTATTTAATTCAATTGTGGCTTATATGGTCTTGAAGGAATCTTAGAGTCAATTATAATTCATAAAATAATATATATTCACTTGGCCCCTTCCCGTAAATATTATTTTTAAACGATAATTTTTAGTTATTTAAAATTATAATTTTCTTATAAAAGTCAAGAACTAAATTGATACACACAAATTTTATGGGGACTAAAGTAGAACAGTATTATAGTGAATGGACTAACATATTCTCATGAATGCACATGTAACTCACGTGAACTCTGCGCAATCGTGGATAACTTGAAAATGTTCAAAGTGAAAGAAATAATATAAGGACTATTACTAACATTTACCCTTTTATTTATTTTCATTTAAACAAATAAATTTTAGTTAAGAACGTTTGAACATTGAGCTAAATTTAAATAAAATTGTAATATTAACAAATTTGTTTAAAAAACATACTTGTGTGAATTTGAAAAATGAAGATTCTATATCCGATCGGATCAGGACAAGATCCAACTGACTCAAAAATTTTTAATTTTAAATAAGATGTGAAGCAGACCAAATTCCAACCAGACATGAAAAAACTGAAGTTTGGATCAGACATGGACTGAATAGCATAATCCAACCCATTGACAATCCTAATTTAGGTGACTTGAAGAATTGAGTTGACAATGTTTCTATTGTTGTGATTTTATCACTTTAGAACTCCACCGTTTTGAAAGTATAAATTGAATTTATAGAATAGTTATTAAAAATTAATGATATCATTACGAATGAAATAATATATCTTTTAAACTTATTTGGTAGCACTTCTAAAACATAAGTTAAAGATTATTACAAGACTTTTTCAACATGCAACTATTCAATTCATCATGTTAAACGTGAACGTGATTCTCTTCTTTGTATGTGAAAAGAAAAATAAATATGATAACATTCTTATTTTGAACATATGAGTATCTAAGATATTGTTTGATCCTACTAAATTTGTTGAATTAGCGCACTTACCATTGTTATAATATAATGAAATTCGAATTTGAACTTTCACTTTGACCAAACGTGTTGAAGTCCACGAATTTCTATTAATGGCTCATAGCATTATAAAGACAGTTGATTTGGATTGTGACTACACTAGTGGATTTAATACATAGGGGTTGGATGAATAACACATAGGCATAAAATGACAAAATATTGTCCTTTTATGCTTATGTGTCACTCATCCAACACCCGGATGAATTAAATCCACCGGTGTAGGTACTAATTTTCCTTGGATCGTTGATAAGCTCAATTGCAGGAAGACAATCACTCTTAATAGCAGTCTTTTATTTGGAGTTTATACAAGTTCAAACAATTTTCTTTAGTAATTTGCAATTCAATCGTGAACTTTATGGTTCTCAGTCGAAGCATAAAAAATTTATCATTTTTCATCTCTCTCAGCTCTCTCTATTGTTGCAAAAACGATATTTTCATCTTTAAATATCGTTTTGATGTTAATGTTAAGACTTAAAAAAGGAAGATCAAGATGCTCTATGCATATTACATTTTCCCCTACTATTTTTTTCACTACACCAAAAATATTGAAGCAAAGAAATTTTTTTATAATACACTTTTTAATTTAGTATAAATTCGAAATTCGATAATATAGTCTAAAGCAAAAATTGATCCAATAATGAGCGGCTGATTTTTGTTAACCCTAGTCTCTTCCCTATTTCCCTTCTCTCGTCAATAAAGCTCCTCCAATATATTCAAAGCCATTTCTCCCTGGATCAATCAACAACCATACGAACACTCCCAATCTGTCTTCAATTATACATTCTCGCTGTTGCCGCTGATTTTGTACTAATTAATTGTTCAATTATACGTTTGTAAGTTTTTGGCTAATTCGCTGTTAACTTCTTCCCATTTTTTTAGCTTATATTTCGAATATATATGAACGTTGCAGGGAGTTTATTCATTGGCTTTACTGTGTAGAACTCAGTTTTTGGTGTTTTAAAAACCATAAATTTGTTATTTTAAAGCGAAAAAGTAATTTACACATTCTTGTTTACCTTCTCTCCTGTTGATGTCCTTAGATTAGAACCAGGGAGCTTCTATTTATGTTATTTATTTATGAAATGTGTGGACTAATTTGACCTTCTAAGTTCTAATCAGCATTCTTTGCCAAACATAAATCTGCAGTACTCTTAAAATCATGGAAAAAATCAAATTACGCAAAGCAGTGCAACAGAGAAACTCTGCTGAAGTTGTTGCTTCGATTGATGATCTCTTAACAGAGATTCTGGTGCGTCTCCCTATAAAATCACTCATCCGCTTCGAATCGGTATCCAAAAACTGGCAATCTCTCATCACGAGTCTGAGATTCCGTCATCTTCGTAGTCGGACCATTGGTCTCATGTTGCCACGTGTGTTAGACATTCCAGAAGGTGGTCGCCATCATGAATATGTTCCCTTTTTTAAAACAACATTAACCAGAATAATCGGGTATCCAAAAGACGTTGATTTGGGCAGAGTTTTACAGTCTTGCAATGGGCTCTTGCTCTGTGTCAGATATTTTGGTAGGGAGCGTAGATTCTATGTTTGTAATCCCAGTACCAATCAGCTTTCTTTTGTCCCACCACAACCAAAAGAACGTAATTTGTATATGCACAAGAGCTTGGTTTTCGACCCCACCATGTCACCTCATTACAAAGTTGTTTGTGTCCGGACAATGAGGAACAGACTTACTCAAATTTTAATTTACTCATCAGAAACTGGTGCTTGGGAATTCTGTGGTGACCCCTTTACATCTTTCGACGTCAAGCTCAGAAACGGGGTTTATTGGAATGGGGCTGTTCATTGGATGTGTAGCAATAGACATTTGTATTTCAAAATTGAGGATCAGGTACTTAATGAAATGCCAAAAGTACCTTTCTCGATTGTCTGGAATTGCAGGGACAGATATTACTTTGGGGAGTCTGGTGATCACTTACACTTCGTTGAAACAAGTGAGACAAAGATTCAGTTAAACATTTATGAGCTGAAGAGGGATTATTCTGAATGGTTTGTCAAGTACAGAGTTGATCTGTCACCAATTGTTGCTGCTTATCCTGAGATGATTCGGGGTTTTAATAATCCGACAACGGGCTCATATTTCTATAATTTCTCTGTATTTTGCATCATTCGTGGTGATGAGGAGTTCTTAGTTTTGCAAATCCCTAGAAAAGTCATACGACTCAATCTTAATCATAATACTTTCATAGCCTTACATGAGTTGGAAAGTTCTCAAGATGAATTGAAATATCAACACACATATGGATTTCAATATATTGAGTCTCTTTGGAATGTTTAGTATTTGCTTTTTGTTGAACTTCATTATGGTAATATTTTGTATTTTCTTCAGTACGAGGACGTTTTTTATAACATTTTTTAGTACAGTATATGTTTTGATCTGGGCTCATGTTGATGTTGATGCTTCTCACCCAGTAATGAGTTGATCTTTTTGTAGTTGTTACTAATCTTCTCCACATTTTTTCTAGTTGAGGATAATAGTGTACATATGCGAAAATGATAATGATAGGGCTCGAGTTTTAAAAGGTAAGCTAAGAACTTTAAAATTAGGAAAATAAGAAAATATAGGATAAACAATTTGATGTGTTTACAATGCACAAAAAAAAAAAAAAAATAATAATTTGTTTAACTTAGCGCGATTTAAAATATAGTTAGCACCATTAGCTTGTCGATATGATATTCTTAGTTGCACATCAATAGTAGGAATAAGTTAATGTTATAATTTCCTGAATTGTTAACTTTAAAAATTGGGAAAATAAGAAAATAATGGATAAACAATTTGATGTGTTTAACTTCGCGTGATTTAAAATATGTAAATCACGACTAGCTTGTCGATATGATATTTTTAGGTGACAGATCATTAGTAAGAATTAAGTTTACCACCCTAGAGGAAATTTAATTCAATTTACAAAAATTGTCTTCATGTATAAAGTTATTTGTTCAAAGATGGTTCATGGTTATTTAAAACTGACGATAGTCGTGTGCTACTATAATTATGCTCTAGCAAAATACTCGAATATATGGTGCATTTAAATAATAATAATTTTTCCCCTTGATTTAAAAATTAAATAATACGAAGAGTTAATAAAATTTTAGATGGATTAGTTTTAATTTAAAATGGACCAATTCTAATCATAATTGGGTTAACCAATATAAATCTAAAATAACAATATTTAATATTTATTATTTATAATACTAGAATGTTTGTAGTCTAATTTATTTATAAATTAGTTTGTGATAATTACTTCAAATTAATATCTTACGCATTAGCAATGAAAATGAATAATTTTTTGTTTTATGACATAATTTTTTATTAAAAGTCATTCTCTTGAACAAATAATTTTGATAAGTGTTACAATCCCATAGTTTAGGGGGTTAAATTGTATATAGCCCATTTAGAAACTATATAAAGTATCAGGTCAATTTTGATATTGGGCATTTTTTTCTCAACCCTCGTCTCTTCTCCCCAGTTTCCAGATACTAACCCCATTAATCAATCAACAATCTATCTTAAGTTATACCCACTTGATGTTGCCGCTGATTATGTGTTCTTCCGGTGATTGCTGTTACGTGTATTTCTTTCTAGTTTTCCGGTAATTGCTGTTAACTTCTTTCCTTTTTTTATTTGTTTAGCTTATATATCGGATATGAAGTCATTTGTTCTTTACACATTTTGTTTAGCTTTCTATTGATCATCATTCTCTGCCTAACATATATATGCAGTAGTCTTACAATCATGAAAAAAATCAAAATATGTAAATCAGTGCATCACAGAAACTCTGCTGAACTTGTTGCTTCAGTTGATGATCTCTTGATACAAATTCTTCCAAGCCTCCCCATAAAATCACTGATCCGTTTCAAATCAGTATCTAAACACTGGCAGTCTCTCATCATGAATCCAAAATTCTGTCATCAACGCAGTCGGAAAATAAATCCCGCCATCGGTCTCTTCTTGCCTGTCGCCAACTCTCGATTCGAATATGTCCCGTTCTATCCCGACAAAACTAACCCACAAGTCAAAAAACTCGAATTCATCAAAGACCCATCCGGCATTAGTATTGTACAGTCCTGCAATGGGTTATTTCTCTGTTACAGCTTTCGGGCCCAAACCTATAACTCCAGGTACTCTGTTTACAATCCAACTACCGAACGATTTTCCTTTCTCCCAAAACTTGAAGGAGAACGAATACAACTGGGGATGAGTCTATGTTTTGATCCCTCAAAATCTCCCCATTACAAAGCTGTTTTGACATGTGCAACAATGACGTAATGGAGTTCCAATTAGAAGCTTGTTCTGCAATACTTTAGAGATTAGTCAATAAGAATTGTTGATCACAACAGCTTCCAAAACAATCTTTGCTTAATGAAATAGCTTAAATACACAACTAAAATTTCCAAAAACTATAACCACAATGAAAATCAAACTCAAACTCCTCAAAACAACCACTCAACAAAAATCCGCTGAAATCGTAGCCTCCATTCTCGATCTTTTCATTGAGATTTTCAGTCCGCAGGTTGAGTTCAATGTTTATGAGATGAAGAGGGATTATTCTGAGTGGTTTGTTAAGTACCGTGTTGATCTTTCTATGGTTGTTGCTTCTTATCCCGAGATGATAAGGGCTAATTTTGACCCAACGGACTGGTATTATTACGCTTTCTCTATATTTTGTCTAGTTCGGGGTGAGGAAGAGGAGGATTCGTTCGTGGTTTTGCAGATTCCAGGGAAAGCCATACGATACAATCTTGTTTCTAAGACTTTCGAAAAGTTACATGAGTTTGATGGTGCTAAGGTTGAGGATTCTTTACGTTTTCCTAGTACAAAGGGATTTCAATATATTGAGTCGCTATGTTGTGTTTAGACCCTTATCATCTTAATATTCAATAGTTCCATTTGATAGGTCTAGTGAGTCGATAAGCAAACTCACTTCAATATATCGAGTCTATGTGTTATCATGTTTTAGTACTTGCTTTCTGTTGAACTTCATGACTGTATGAACACATAAATACTAGAAGTTTTGAATAGTAATGTAATATACGTCTCTACTCTTTCAACGGAATGGAGATTATGGCACAGCGCGATGATACATCTCATGATTAAGTACCAAGTTTATGTTTCAATTGTAGTTGTTTCTAACCCTCCCCGGTTGATTTTGATCTTGCAGACTGGTACTGCTAAACTTTCTCCTATTGTTTAAGATTTCCATGTACGAATGTATGGAATTATTTATTTTGGCATATTAATGAAGATATAGAGAGGAATTAATTTTGTATATTTTTCATTTGAATTATCCACCTTTAAGAGAAATAAAAAATGCCTTTTTAGCGATGAAAATTTGACTTTTCGAAAAGATGCCACTAATGGTATGCAATGCATCTATTTTTAAATGTTTGATATTTTATTCTTTAAGGGCATCTCTAGTGTATCGTATCAAGGGGAGGGTGGATTTGGGGGTTTTTGGATCTAGGGGGTGAAAAAGTAAAAAAAAATGTATAGAGGGGGAAAAAGGGGTAAATGGATTCAGTCTTCACTTGGACTGCTTGAAGCTGTGAGGCAATCCAACCTATTGCCTCACCGCTTGAGTCATTCAGCTGCTCTTCGTCCCAATTTATTTTTTTTTCTTTTTTAAATAAAACCTCTTTTAATTTAAAAAAATTTCTTTAAAATATCTTATTAAATAAAATGTAATTCTTATTTAATCTTAATTTTATTTAATTTGTGTACTATTTTTAAAAAGTTAATTTTGGTATAAAAATGTAACTTTTATTTAATAAAATCAAATTTAATGTAACTATTATGTTGGAAATTTTAATGTCAATATTAAATTATTTTTATTATTTTCAAATCATGTCAATCAATTATTTAATTGTTGTATTATTGTGCACCAATTTTAAAGTCCCTTTAAAAGTTAATTATTAGAAACTCAAATTTAATTTAATTAATAAAAGTGAAACCTTAAAAGAACTTTTTTTTATTTGATAATAAACCTTAAAAGAACTTAATGGACCTTACATATGATTCGTTAAATTAAAAACGATATAACCCTAACTTAATGAACTTTATTATTATTTAATTATTATTATTATTATTATTATTATTATTATTATTATTGCTATTATTATTATTATTATTATTATTATTATTATTATTATTATTAAGTGAGAGTGGAGAAAATGAGAATTTTAATTAAATGGAATTGATAAATTGATAAATTTTAGATGACTTATGAAAAGAAAAGGGGAAGCTGGACTTGGATTCTGAGGGGAAGCTGGACTGAGTGAGGGAAAACTATACTTGGACTGAAGCAACACTGGAGATGCCCTAAGTATGTAGAAATATGATATCAAAAGTGTAATTCTTTTAAGAGCGCTCATTTCATAGGTTTTTTTTTTCTTTTAATGAAAGGATAGTTATTCACTCGTGAAACGGGTTTTTTACAAGTTAACTCTCTGTGATATGTCTAATGGGCAATTTACCTCCCTGTTAAATAAAAATAGGCAATTTAACTCCCTCTGAAATGAAATAATGAGCAATTTACTTCCTTGTGATATAAAATAGGCAATATACCTCCCTGTGAAATGAAATAATGAGCAATTTAATTCCCTGTGATATGGAGACCGATCCTCGTAAATCTCGTAGGGATCGTGCCAGAATTTACAAACAATCGGAAAAAAAATATTTACAATTGTAGAGTTGGATACAACAAGATTAGGCAATCTCAACTTGGATGAATATATGATGTGTCGTGCCAGTATTCGAAGTAAAGAAGCCAATGACCAACTAAGAAAAGACTTAGTCGAACATGTGTGGGTAACACACGGGGTGTAAGGTTAAGGTTGTATTTTTTATTTAAGTTGTATTATGTCTTAATTCAGATGTATTTTTAAATTAAGTCTTTTTTTTTCTTTCAAAAATTCTAATTAAGTCATATTTTTCGTTATCATAATCTTTCTTATTTTTTAAATTTAAATTTAGAAATAAAAACTAACAACGTTTAAACTACAACCTAAATTCAAAATACAACTAACAATGCTCATACTAGATAAATAAAATTTAAAAATTATAACTAATCATATTATTAAACCTAACACAAACTAAGAAATACAATATTATTAAAAAATAAATAAAATTAAGTACAATTTTTTACACAATGTTATAATAAATAAAACTATTTTAAATTCTAAATGTTATTTTACACAATTTTATATTTGTTTACACATTTAATTTTTTAAAAAACCAAAAAAATAATTAAAAAAAATCCAACAGGATGCCGCCATTGCCTGGATGACCGCGGGTGGTCAAGCCATGATCGCCCACTTGCCCAAATGACCGTCCCCTTCCCCTTTTCCCCTCTTGACTGCCCGTCTCCCAGCCCTCTTTTTCTGTCTCCAACCGATGACATCCTCCCTTCCCCCTCTCGCCCTTTTGCCGACTCAGTTGGAGACGGTCTAAGGGAAGTAAACGAAATTGTTCCTTTGAAAAATGATATTCACAATTTGGGTAAGTACACATCTATATGATGATCTCCTCTATTTTCCTTTTTAATGATTTTCTATCCTTGATAAAAGACCTACATTAGTAAATAATGGTGTATCCCCTATCAAAAAACACTAAATTAGGAAAAACAAAAAATTAACGCTAAAAAAAATGAAAATTAAATATTAATTGAACCTACTTAATTACTCGACTCAATCTTCCACTTTGGCCAAACATGCCAAAATCCGTGAAGTTCTTCGTTTGACGACTTGGAGGATTATAAAAGGCAACTAATTTAGATTGTTGATAAGGATCAATTCTAAAACAACGCAATATTTAAAGACGAAAATACAATTTCTACCGTAACAGTGAAAGATGAAAAAAAAAATCAATCATCAATGCTTTGATTGAGGATCATAACACCTACAACTCGAATGCAGGAAATTAAAAGAAGCTTGTATAATCTTGAACAACTTCGAAATTAGCTCGATGGTCGTTAAAAAAATTAATAGCTCGATGGCATGAAGACGTACACTCTCAATAATTGCTAGCTAGATGGTCATTAAAAAAAAAATAGCTCGATCGCATGCAGATATACGCTCTCAATAATTGTCTTCTTAATTTTGAAATTGTCCAAAATTTTACAAGGTTTTTTAATTGTCTGCAATCCACTGGTGGACTACTGGACTCTATTATTCTCAGTCGAAGCATTGAAGATTGATCATCTTCCATTTTTTATTGTTATTGTTGAAGTTCCATTTTCGTCTTTAAATGTTACGTCGACGTTAATCTTAGGATTGAGAAGGGAAATCCATGGTTCTCTGCCAATGATTAAATTCTTTAAGATTATTTCTATGGAAATCATTGGATTTTTTTTTTTTTTTTAAATAAATACGGATATTCCTTACTAATTTTTCTAACTAAATCAGAGATAATGAAGTAAAATGATTTTTATACTAAACTTTCTAAAAAATTTCTTCTTAAATTAAAGGTATAAAAATTAGTAGGATTTAGAAAAGATGTCTATATATTAGAGGCTTAGAGCAAATTTAATCCATCAGTTGGCGACAGAAACCCTAGTCTCTTCCCAAATTTCTCTCGTTCTTTTCAATTAGCTCTACATCTCTTCCGATATCTTCAACTCACGCCTCCCTGTAAATCAATTTGAAAGTTTACAAACACTCTCAATCTTCAATAATTATGGCGGACTGAGAAGGAGACGATAAATGGAATGTATTTACTCTTTTTGCCGCTGATTTTTTTCACAAATCCTCTGATTTAAGGCGTTCATTCCGGTGATTGCTGTTACGATTATTTACTTCCTGCTTTTAGGGTAAGTGGTGTTTACTTTTTTCCTTTTGTTGAGCTTGTATGAGCGGATCAATATTCGTTGGCTTTATCATCTAGAGCTCAATTTTTGGCTGCAGATTTGTTATATTTTAGCAAAAAGTCATTTGTTTACACAAATTTTTGTTTGGCTTTATCATTGATTAATTTGTGAATTGTGCGAAGTAATTTGCCCTTCAAATTTCTAATCTGCTTTCTCGGCCAACATAAATCTGCAGTAGTTTCACAATTATGGAAAAAACAAAAATGCGTAAAGCATTGCAGCAGAGAAACTCTGCTGAAATTATTGCTTCAAATGATGATCTCTTGATAGAAATTTTGTTGCGTCTACCGATAAAATCACTCTTCCGATTCAAATCAGTATCCAAACACTGGCAATCTCTCATCACAAATCCGAGATTCCGTCAGCTCCGCAATCGGACCATCGGCCTCATGTTTCCACTTGACGACAGTCCCAAAGGTGGTCACATTTATGAATATATTCCATTTTTTGATAATGCTTTCGATTACAATAACTATACTAGTCCCAAAGGCGTATTACATTCTTGCAACGGGGTCTTGCTCTGTGTCAGTTATTGTGCTCAGGAGCACAATGATAGATACTATGTTTGTAATCCCACTACCAATCAACTTTCTGTGGTCCCACAACCAGAAGTAGGTAATTATCGGGTTATACGTGGAATGAGATTGGCATTCGACCCTGCCACGTCTCCTCACTACAAAGTTGTTTGTATCCAAAAATTGGGGATCAAACTTTATCAGATTTTACTTTACTCATCAGAAATTGGTGCCTGGGGAGTCTGTGGCGACCCATTTACATCTTCCGTCAACAGTTTTAGAAAAGGAGTTTATTGGAATGGCGCGATTCATTGGATGTGTTACAAACGACCTTTGTATTTCAAAATTGAAGATCAGGTGCTTGATGAAATGCCAAAAGTCCCTTTCTCGAATGATTGGAATTCGAGGGGTAACTATTACTTTGGGGAGTCTTGTGATCACTTGCACTTCGTGGAAACGCGTGACACACAGATTCAGTTAAACGTTTATGAGATGAAAAGGGATTATTCTGAATGGTTTATCAAGTACCAAATTGATCTCTCACCAGTTTTTGCTGCTTATCCTGAGATAATTTGGGGTCATACAAATCCGAAAACAAGCTTGTGCTACTATGATTTCTCCGTATTTTGTATCGTTTCTGGTTGGAAGGAGGAGGAGGAGTCATTCTTGGTTTTGCAGACCCCTACAAAAGTTATACGGCTCAATCTTGTTCGTAAGACTTTCAAAAGCTTGTACGAATTTGAGGGTGACTTTGGTCATCATTGGGATCAACGTCGATTGAAATTTGCATACACAACTGGATTTCAATATATTGAGTCTCTGTGTAACGTTTAGTACTTGCTTTATGTTGAACTTCATTATCGTAATATTGTGTATTTGTTCAGTTCGAGGAGGTTTTGGATGTACCGACAATGATTTCAAGAGTCAATCATTTACTGGAAAAAACATAACATACTGTTTGGAGGTTGTTGCATTGGCATGAAAAAATGTATTTGCTGGAGGAATGACATCTGCAGAAGTAAATGTTAATCTTTGCAGTACTATTAAAAGAATGTGTATTTGATATTTCAATGTGATTGGTTTGCATAACTTGTTGTAAGATTGCTTTAATAAGAGACTCTGGCACTTCAGATATTTTGTGTATATATGTAGGCGAATGATTTGGTATTGATTAAGCACTTAAATGTCCATTTCTTAGGCTTATTTTTTGTTTTTACAAATGGATACTTATTCACCTTGAGATTTGTTGAAACTAGAGAGACCTTTGATATTTCAGTAAAAACATAAACTTCGCACGTCACCCTCGCAAATTAATTTCTAAATATAATGTCTATTAATTTTCTAGGATCACCTTTCACCTTAAGTTTGGTGAAAAATTTGAAAAGACAAAATTGCAGAAAATGTTCCAACTAATTAGACAATAAGGGTCCATTTGGATGGATTTGGGTTGGGTGAATTTGAAATTTCTTGTCAAATATATCATGCTATTTGAATACAAAATTAAATTAATTCATTTGAAATCCTGGATTTTAGTTCAATGGATTTCAGCCCAATTTAAAGCGGATTTGAAATTCCTTCTAAAACTTGTTATTTGAAATCCACTTAAAAAAATGCCCACAATCTATACTTTCAAACTTTGCAATATGATCCCAGATTTTCAAAAAATCTAGAATTGCAATTCAATCCAAAATTTTCAAAAAATTAAAATTTGCAATTCGGCTACTATTTTCAATCTTGAATTTTCATAAACTAAAATTTTCAATTCAGACATTGATTTCAAGAATTGAATTTGCACTCTTGGTCCCTCAATTTTTGGATATTGAGGTTTATTTCTTAGTGATTTGGGGTTTTCATTTCAAATTATATCATCTCACTTAATTTGGTCTCATAGTTTAATATTTTTTTGGAATATCGTCCCAAATTAATTACTAATTTTGATTTTTTGTCCCAGATTATGTCAACTCATCATATTTCATCGCGTAATTTACCATTTTGCATGAATTTAGTATAATATTAAAATTTTAATTTAATGAAAATGACGGTTCAATCTTGTAATTAATTTGGAACGAATTCTGCAATATTATATAATTGTTCATGCTAAATTTGTCACGTTGTGTAGGAAATTTACGGACACATGCGTAATTTCGTGTCATAATTATGAAACAAAATTCGTTAAAGTGATATAGTTTAAAACGAAAACTCAAAAACAGGACTAATTTGAGACGTTTTCTGCAATTTAGATTTGAAAATATCATCTCTATTAGGAAAATACACCACACAAGAGAAGATATTACTACACAAAAAATGTATTTAAAATTTCCCATTTATCTATTAGTGCAAGTTCTTTCCAATATTGGGCGGCGCCTCACATTCTCTTCAATTAATCCTTCTCCTGTCCTCCAATTTCATCAGATCCTATAAATCAATTAACAATTATACCAACACTCTCAATTTGTCTTCAATTATACTGTTGTCGCTGATTTTCTATTGCCGTTGATTTTTACTGAAATGCTCTAATTAAGTGTTCTTTCCGGTGATTGCTGTTACATTCGTTAATTTTTATTTAGTTTATATATTTCGGATATGAACGTGGCGGAGTTTATTCATTGGCTTTACTGAATGGAACTCGGTTATTGGTGTTTTAAAACCATAAATTTGTTATATTAAAGCAAAAAAATATTTAGGGATTTTTGCACATCACCCCCCAGTTTTGTTCAATTTTTGCATTTTCCCCCCCGAAATGCATTAAATGTTACCCTTTTGCCCTCTTAAATTTTGTGTGCTTTCCAGGTGCCTTAGTTCCGGTGGAAAATTTGGCCGAAATTTGGTATTGGGGGGGGGGGGGGGGGGGGGTAAGTGCACAAACATACATAAAAGCAGGGGGCACGGTCACATTTAATGCGTTTCGGGGGGGAAAGTGCACAAACATACATAAAAATAGGGGGCAAAATCACATTTAACGAGTTTCGGGGGGGAAAGTGCGAAAATTGAAAAAACCTGGGGGATGACGTGCAAAAATCCCAATTATTTATTTAGCTTGTACCATGTTGATGTCCTTAGATTAAAACCAGGGAGCTTCTATTAATTTATGGTAAAATTGCAGAAAAAGTCCCAAACTAATTAGTGATTTTGAATTTTCGTCCCGAACTATTTAACTTGGCGAATTTCGCCCCGTAGTTTAATATTTTTTTCGAATATCGTCCCAAACTAATTACTAGTTTTGATTTTTCATCCCAAACTATATCAACTCGTCAAATTTCGTCCATAATTTACCATTTTGTATGAATTTAGTCCCAATTTTAAATTTCTAATTTAATGAAAATGACGGTTCAATCTTATAATTAGTTTGGGACGAACTCTGCAATATTATATAATTATCCATGTTAAAATTTACCATGTCATGACACTTAAGCAGCCATGTGATAATTCATTGGCAAATGCGCAATTTCCGTCTTATAATAACGGTGGGATGATATTCCAAAAAAATATTAAATTACGGGACGAAATTCACCAAGTTAAATAGCTTGGGACGAAAATCCAAAATCAGTGATTAGTTTGAAACGATTTTTGCAATTTTGCCTTAATTTATTTATGAAATTAGGTGAAGTACTTTGCCCTTCTAATTTCTAAAAAGCATTTAACATAATCCTGCAGTAGTCTTACAATCATGTAAATCATAAATTATTTAAAGAACATCGGAGAAAGTCTGCTGAAACTATTGCTTCAATTGATGATCTCTTGTTAGTATTTTTTCGCATCTACCTATAAAATCCTTGCCCTGTGCCTTGCGCAAGCGCTTACAACTTAGCGCCCAATATTTGCGCTATTTGGGCTATAGAGCAATAACCCATAGCGCCAAATAGTGTGCTATTTAAGGTAACAAAAAAAAAAAAAAAAAAAACCCTAGGTTGAAATTAAGTAAATTGATTGTTGTTTTCTAAAATAAAATGAAATTTACCTTAATTTATCTAAAATTAGGTTTATTTAATTGATTTATTTTGGTTTACCTATTTCTAGGAATTAGGTTAAATTGGCTAAAATAAGTGTCTTTATTTAATTGCTGATATTCCTAAGTTTCACTGCACCGAAAATTATGAAGTAAAGACTTTTAATATCTTGTTATAAGTATAAAAATTAAAATAGAGCAAATTCGATCCAATAAAGGGCGGCATATCTTTAAACCCTAGCATCCTCCCGAATTTCCCTCTTCTCATCGATCAAGCCTCCAAAATATTCAGACCCATGGTCTTCCTCTAAATCAAGTAAATTTTTTTGCAAAACTCTCAATATGTCACCAGTTTATGAGATGGAAAGGGATTATTCTGAATGGTTTATTAAGTATCAAATTGATCTTTCACCAGTTTTTACTGCTTATCCTGAGATAATTAGGGATCATACTAATCTAAGAATAGGCTTCTGCTACTATGATTTCTCCGTATTTTGTATCGTTTCTGGTTGGAAGGAGGAGGAAGAACCATTCTTGATTTTGCAAAACCCTGCAAAAGTTATAAACCTCCATCTTGTTCGTAAGACTCTCAAAGATTATATGAGTTTGAGGGTGACTTTGGACGTCGTCGTTGGGATAAACGTCATTGAAATATGCGTACACTAATGGATTTCAATATATATTAGTATTTGCTTTCTGTTGAACTTCATTACGGTAATATTGTTTATATCTTCAGATCGAGGAGGTTTCGGATATACCGACAATTATTGCAAGAGTTAATCATTTACTGGAAAAAATGTGCTGGTTGGAGGTTTTTGCATTGGCATGAAAAAATGAATTTGCTGGAGGAATGATAAATTTCATCATTGTTTGGCAATTTAAATTGAATCCTTTACATGCATTTCTAATCAGGGTCGGCGCTAGACTTTTGGGGGCCCTAGGCGAATTTTGAATTTGGGCCCCTTTGTTATAAAATATATATAATTAGTTTATTTTTCTAAAGGCAAAAATATTAACTAAATATTGACATATTATTTCCTCTAACATATTATTTATTAGATAGATAAATAAATAACAAACTTATTTAAATTTTAAACCGTGAATTTTTTGTATAATTTTTAAAATTAAAAATATTATTATAGCCGAAGCAAATTTTACAAGTATATGTACATTCTTAACTTTATTTTATTTTTTCACAAATATCATAATTGATTGCTTTACTTTATTTCATTTCGTGACATTCTTAACTCTATTAATTATATATTTTATGTATAGAAAAAATTATACATCATATATAAAACTAAGAAAAAGATATACATACATATAAAAATATAGATGGGGCTAGACCCATTTTATTGGGGCGAAATTCTTTTTTGCAATATACCAAGCGAGAAAGTAATAAGTAGAAAAAATCATATTATAAAGAAAAAACCATATTCTTTTTATAGTAATTAAGAAAGAATTCTTTTAAAGTACTTATTAAGAAAACAATTTGACAAGAAATTATTAAGTAAGAAAAATGATTAAAAAAGCAACTACTACAAAAGGTATATTAAAAGGACGAACATTATTACAAAAAAAAAAGTTAAAATAGCATAAACCAATCAAAATATAAGAAAAAAAACTCAATCTTGAGATTTGAACCCTAAACCTCCCACTCATCAAGATAAAGTCCTACCAAGTGAGCCAATATACATATTATGCACAAAAAATTAATAACTTATAATATGCACATAAAATTAATAAACTTAAAATTATTTATTTATTTTTAATTTTCCTAATGGTCGAAATATAATTTTGAGGCCCTCCAAACCTGACACCCTATGCGCCGGCCCAAGTTTCCTAGCACATGGGGCGGAATTTGGTGATACTACATAAAAAGATTATATGTAGTTCCAACCGTTTAACTTGCATTTAAAAAAATGCGTGTAGTAATATTTATTTTGCCCCATGATTTTTTAAAGAAAAATAAAAGAATAAAATACCCAAATTAGTAAATGGATTAATTCTAATTTAAAATGGTTCAATCAATGTAACTTAAAGTAATAGTTGGGCTAATATTTGCGCCCAATATTTGCACTATTTAGGCTATAGCGCAATAATCCATAGCGCCAAATAGTTTTTTTTCTAAAATAAGTAAATTGGTTAGCTTTATCCTTAAAAATGTTAGATACTTTGTTTGTAATCCTAGTACCAATCAACTTTCTTTGTTCCCACTACCAGAAGATGATAACTGGTATAAAAGTGAAATGAGCTTGGCTTTCGACCCTGCCATATCTCCTCATTACAAAGTTGTTTGTGTCCGAAGATCGTGGAAAAAACTTACTCAAATATTTATTTACTCATCAGTTACTAATGCTTGGGAGTTTGTGGAAAACCCTTTACGATTTCTTTCGTAAGGTTTATCGACGTGGTTTATTGGAATGGCACAGTTCATTTGATAGAAAGCAAACGGCATTTGTATTTCAAAATTAAGGATCATGTGCTTCACGAAATGCCAAAAATATCTTTCTCGAATTGGACGGACACATATTACTTTGGGGAGTCATGTGATTACTTACACTTTGTGGAAACACTTGACACACATATTCAATTTAACGTGTATGAGATAAAAAGAGATTATTCCGAGTGGTTTATCAAGTACCAAGTTGATTTTTCTCCCGTTGTTGTTGCTTATCCTGAGATGATTCAGACGTTTAATCATCCCACAACGGTCTCGCATTGCTATAATTACTCTATACGTTGCATAGTTCGTGATGTGGAGAATGATAAGGGGGAGGATGAGTCATTCTTGGTTTTGCAAATACCTGAGAAAGTCATACAACTGGATTTTAATCATAAGAATTTCAGAACATTAAAGGAGTTGGAGGGCTCTGTTGTTTATCGTCAGTTAGATCTTC
This sequence comes from Penstemon barbatus, assembly GCA_003313485.2. Taxonomy (NCBI): domain Eukaryota; kingdom Viridiplantae; phylum Streptophyta; class Magnoliopsida; order Lamiales; family Plantaginaceae; genus Penstemon; species Penstemon barbatus. The sequence continues at coordinate 11,126,615 of CM064880.1, forward strand.
ATGAATGTCAAGGTGAATTGAGATATCGTAACACAAATGGACTTCAATATATTGAGTCTCTGTGTAAAGTTTAGTGTATGCTTTTTGATGAACTTCATTATGGTAATATTTTGTATTTCTTCAGTTCGAGCAAAATTTTATTTGTTTAACTTATACCTTGTTGATGTCCTTAGATTAAAAACAGGGAGCTTCTATTGATTTATTTTTGAAATTATGTGAAGTACTTTGACCTTCTAATATCTAATCGTCATTTAACAAAATCCTGCAGTAGTCTTACAATCATGTAAATAATAAAACTACTTAAAGAACAGCGGAGAAAGTCTGATGAAACTGTTGTTTCAATTGATGATCTCTTGCTAGTAATTTTGTCGCATTTACCTATAAAATCACTGCCACTGCTCATCGCGTCGCTGCGCCTTGCGCAAGCGCTTACCAATTAGCTCCCACTATATACGCTATTTGGGCTATTGCGCAATAACCCATAGCGCCAAATAGGGTGCTATTTAATGTAAGAAAGAAAAAAAAAACCTAGGTTGAAATTAAGTAAATTGATTGCATAATTAATTGTTGGTTTTCCTAAAATAAAATGAAATTTACCTTAATTTGTCTAAAATTATGTTAATTTGGCTGGTTTATTTAATTTATTTTCCCTATGTTTTTTTTACCTTATTTTGGTTTACCTATTTCTAGGAATTAAGTTAAATTGGCTAAAATTAAGTTTCTTTATTTAGTTGCTGATTTTCCTAAATTTGACCACGGTGATCATTTGGATAGAGTAAAAACAAGAAGAGTTGCTGCAAATGATGAAATGTTTGTCAGCTTCCTATCCCAAATAGAGCCCAAATAGATTGAATAAGCTCTTAGTGATTCAAACTGGATTGAAGCTATGCAAGAAGAGTTGAATCAATTTGAGAGGAATGGAGTCTGTTACTTAGTTCCTAGAGCAAGCCATCAAAGAATAATTGGCACTAAGTGGGTATTCAGGAACAAAATGAACGAAGATGGTGTTGTCACCAGAAACAAAGCAAGATTAGTGGCCAAGGGTTACTGCCAAGAAGAAGGCATTGACTTTGATGAAACTTTTACACCAGTGGCAAGACTAGAAGCAATCAGATTGTTTCTTGCCTATGCTGCTCATAAGAACTTCACTGTCTATCAGATGGATGTGAAGTCTGCCTTTCTCAATGGAGAATTTCAAGAAGAAGTATATGTTGAACAACCACCTGGATTTGAATCATACAAAGAAGAAAACAAGGTGTATCGTCTGAAGAAAGCTCTCTATGGACTGAAACAAGCCCCAAGAGCATGGTATGATACTTTATATGATTTTCTTTTAATCAAAGGATTTCGAAAAGACAAAGTAGATAAAACCTTGTTTACTGTTGAATGGGTTGATCATATATTACTTGTGCAAATATACGTAGACGATCTTATTTTTGATTCAACTAACCAACAGATGTGTGACAAGTTCTCCAAGCTGATGCAGAACAAATTTGAAATGAGCATGATACGTGAACTAAATTATTTTCTTGGTTTGCAAGTTAGACAGTTGTCTGATGGAAATATTCATCAACCAAGCTAAATACATAAAAGATCTGTTCAAGAAATTTGGTATGGAAACTAGCTCTACTGTTAATGTTTCTATGTCTACTAGACTTCGTTTGGATAAAGATGAAGATGACAAATCAGTGGATATAACCAAGTACAGAGGCATAATAGGGTCATTGTTATATCTAACAGCTAGCAGACCTGATATTATGTATTCTGTTGGGGTTTGTGCGAGATATCAACCAAATCCTAAATAATCTCATCTCCTAGCTGGCAAGATGATACTCAGATACCTTAAAGGCACTCAAGAATTGGGATTGTGGTACCCTAGAGAATCAGGATTTGAACTTATAGGATATTCTGATTCTGATCTTGCTGGCTGCAAGATTGATAGGAAGACCACTACTGGAGCCTGTAAATTCTTAGGTAGTCGTCTGATCTCATGGATGAGTAAGAAACAAACTTCAGTATCTATCTCTACTGCTGAAGCTGAATACATTGTTGCTGGAGCATGCTATGCACAAATACTTTGATTGAAGCATCATATAGAAGATTAAGATCAATGGAATTTCAATCTACTGTGATAATACAAGTGTCATTTCTCTTACTCAGAATACTACAATTCATTCAAGGACTAAGCATATTGAGAGCAAGCATCATTTCATTAGAGATCATGTGGAAAAGGGAAATGTTATAATTGAGTATGTTCATACTGACAGTTAGATTGCTAACATCTTTACCAAATCACTAAGTGATGCAGGGTTTTCAACTCTAAGAGCTGAACTAGGACAACTAAATTTGGATGTATAAGCTGGGGGGGAACTCATCAGAAGACTTGAGTTTATCAGCTTACTCATATTATTATCTTCAAGGTTAACTTTCAACAGACTAGTTAACTTATGGATTCTTAAAGTCAGGGGGAACGTGTAAGACTAGCGGTACTTCTGATTAAAAGATGAAATTTGTTGATGACAGTTAGTTGAAGTTACATGTTCGTCAGATAAGTTCTTAATTCTTGAAGATTGAAGATCAATTTATCTTGCTGGATTGACAAATAGCAGAGGAAGATTACTAGTTTTTGGCTTTCACTAGTAATATCTGTTTTCAGAATACTCGTCTGTCAGATAAGTATTAGCTTACTCGTCTGATTATTTGTATAAGTGATGCTCTTAAAACGTCATATTTAAAAATACGCTTTTACAAGTCGACTGAAGCGGTTCACAATTCCGCCAGTCATTTACACCCTCAAATTTTCAGAGCACTTAGAGAGAAGTTTTGCATTTATCTTTTCTGCAAATCTACTCTGTTCATCTAATCTTTTCAGAAATCTCAAATGGCTAAAGAAGAAGGACGATATCTCATCTACTCCACCTTCCACTCATCTGGAACTCCACTAATAAAGGAAATTTTGGAGAAATTTCAAGCGGCTAATCTGGTCAAGTTCGTGGAGGGCCATGAGGATAGGGTTTATATTAATCAAATTCTGGAGTATTATGGCTCATCTGTTAAGCCTGACTTTGATAAGAAGTAAAAACATAAACTTCGCACGTTACCCTCGCAAATTAATTTCTAAATATAATGTCTATTAATTTTCTAGGATCACCTTTCACCTTAAGTTTGATGAAAAATTTGAAAAGACAAAATTGCAGAAAATGTTCCAACTAATTAGACAATAAGGGTCCATTTGGATGGATGGATTTGGGTTGGGTGAATTTGAAATTTCTTGTCAAATATATCATGCTATTTGGATACAAAATTAAATCAATTCATTTGAAATCCTGGATTTTAGTTCAATGGATTTCAGCCCAATTTAAAGCGGATTTGAAATTCCTTCTAAAATTTGTTATTTGAAATCCACTTAAAAAAAGGCCAAAAATCTATACTCTCAAAATTTGCAATTTGATACCAGATTTTTAAAAAATTAAAATTTGCAATTCGGCTACTATTTTCAGTCCAGAATTTTCATAAACTAAAATTTTCAATTCGGACCCTGATTTCAGGAATTGAATTTGCACTTTTGGTCTTTCAATTTTTGGATATTGAAGTTTACTTCTTAGTGATTTGGGGTTTTCATCTAAATTATATCATCTCACTTAATTTTGTCCCATAGTTTAATATTTTTTTGAAATATCGTCCCAAATTAATTACTAATTTTGATTTTTTGTCCCAGATTATGTCAACTCGTCATATTTCGTCGCGTAATTTACAATTTTGTATGAATTTAGTCTACTATTAAATTTTTAATTTAATAAAAATGTCGGTTCAATCTTATAATTAGTTTGGAATGAATTCTGCAATATTGTATAATTGTTCATGCTAAATTTGTTACGTTGTATAGGAAATTCACGGACACATACGTAATTTTTGTGTCATAATTATGGGATAAATTCGATAAAGTGATGATATAATTTAAAACAAAAACTCAAAAACATGATTACTTTGAAACGTTTTCTACAATTTTAAGATTTGAAAATATCATCTCTATTAGGAAATTACACCACAAAAGAGAAGATATTACTACACAAAGAATGTATTTAAAATTTCCCATTTATCTATTAGTGCAAGTTTTTTCCAATATTTTGGCTGCGCCTCACATTCTCTTCAATTAATCCTTCTCCTGTCCTCCAATTTCATCAGACCGTATAAATCAATTAACAATTATACCCAATGTTTTCAGAATCGGACCGGACAGTGCCAGTGAGTTGACTGCCACTGATTTTACTGGTTGAACCAGTCGGACCACTAATCGGACCGGATGACTTCATAATAATATAATAAATATATTCAATTTTAAAGTATATGTAATGTGCATAAAATTTAAACATTATCCTACAATTGATTAAAAATATAAAAAAATTTATATTATACTAAAATTAAATCATATAATATTTATCTAACTTATATCATAACGGTAATATGGTTGTTGGTCCCAAGTGGTCAGAAGAGGTTTAGAGGGGGGGGGGGGGGTGAATAAACCTCTTTAAAATTTTCTTCAATTTTAACTTTAAAACTTTTACTCTTAACTGAACAGACTAAGCTGATCAGATTAGTTAGTTACAGTTCTGTTCGCGAACAAATCTTTGAACAGCCTTGTTGACCACTCGTCTGATTATTACTTAGCTGATTTTGCTAAAATCAGTTTTAATACTTAGAGTACTTGCAGCGGATTTTCAAAGTGTTTTTCACAAGTAATCTTAGTAGTTTGAAAAATGTTTCCCCAGTTTTATAAACTCCTTTAAATCCTTTTTCAAACAGTTAAGTTAATGTGTTTTATGCAAACAGAAAATATGCAAGTAAAATGCAAACAAAAACACAAGCAATTTTTATAGTGGTTATATGGATTTGAATATCCTTTAGTCCACTCTTCCAAGTCACACAGATCTTGGGTTATACTATAATCACTAAGTTTACAGTATACTTTGCTTGCGCCAATCAACAAATGAAACGGCCACAAGTGCGCAGTAAGAAATCACAAAGAAATCCTACTTCTCTGAAGTAATATCACTCACTTAGATGGATATCTACTTCTCACAACACTCTCGATTACAAAATCACTCAGAAGATGTATTTTTCTTGATTCTTCAACTCTGCTTTCGTCAACAAATGACTCGGCTGATGAGTGAGCTGCTCCTGAGACTTAAAGAATTTTGCTTCGGAAATTTTCTCTCAGAAAGTGTGTTGCTTATTTCTTCTTCGTCTCTTTCAGCTATTTATACTTGAGGATTGAAAAATGTCCGTTGAAGAGAGACAAGATTCAAATTCCTCGAGTACTGGTCCTTAAAATCCGCGAACGGCTCTTTTGCAGTCTGTCCGTACCATGAACAGTACTATTCTGCAGGCAGCATTAAATGCAGCATTAAATGCACCCAGCTGATGCGAAGCATTTCTTCAATCATTTGTCTTTAATAACCTTGTACTTCATGATAGAAATATTGTCCTGCAAGCCAGCTGTATGGCTAGCATTAATTGTAATTAATGAGGAACTATTCAATTTAGATTAATAAATGCACTTTTATTAAATGGTCAACTTTATCTTATGTAATATTTGTCTACGCATAAGGATAGAAGTCCTTAGATCACAGGGCTATGGGACAACCCGTGGACTGATCTCTAAGGCCGTGATCTAGAACATATTCAAGAGTCGTAGAATCCAATCGAGATAGGACATCGTTGGATTCGGTTAGACTCTCACTGTTGTGTATTCTCCGATGAACTGGAGAACGCTGGGGTCCACGAGCGTGACTGGGATAGTCGATACACATAAGTGGGTGGCTTGCTGGGATGGCAAGTGCACTGAATACCCCAATTAGGAAATAACTCACCATGGAAGCGGTAGTCGCATATCGGGGTTGAAGTTATTCCTATTTACAATAGTATACGAGGAACGATCCCTAACAACTTGAGATGATAGGGTTTATCTGGTGCGAGAACATCTATACTTTGATATGAGTTCCGACTGACTGGGGATAGCCAGAAAGTCTCTGTGGACTCATGTTGGGTATAGAGGAACTCGTATGCAGATTCATATCATCAACAAAGGATCCATTGACCCGACTTGATAGGTTGGGAAATTCTCCTATGGATTTCTGTGAGAAATTGATTCTGGTAAAATCCTTGGCCAAGGTAACTGACGACTTTATGTAAGTAGCTCATAAAGATTAAGTCAAAGAGAATTTATTTCGAGACCATAATACATAAGGTCAAGACAAAAGAAAAGGGAATCCGATAAAAGACCATACCCTTAAGTCTCGACTGGGAGACTGATCAATGGAGAGATTTTGTCGTATATGGAAATTGTAAATGATAAAAGGTTCACTGAATTAATTCACCAGTGATTGGGCTCCATGGGCTTGTGACTGGACATCGACCGTGGAGTGTGGGAGAATTCCCAAATTAGCAGGGGTGCTAATTTTGGAATGATTAATCGACAGAGTGTTCGATTAATTTAGAGTATTAATTGCTCGAGTAATTAAATAATATTTAATTACAACCCACGGCCAATTATGTGGTTAACCTACGGGGGCATACACAATACACAAATAGCGAAAGCGAGGAAACAGGAACGAACCAGTCGACTGGGTCGACTGGGTCAAAATCGACTGGGTCGATTAAATGGGTGGGTCGACTGGGTCGACCCATATGGAACGAAAATGGATCCAATTGGAATTGGATCAAGATTATAAATTAAATTGGAATTTAATTTATGAGTAAATTAATTAATTAGGATTTAATTAATTAATGGAATAATTAATTTAATTAGACTTGGAGTTTAATTAATTAATTGGGAGATGATTTAATTAATTGGGCTATTTAATTGGGAGATTAAATAAAGCCCTGAATAATTAATTAATATGGGCCATGAATTAATTAGAAGACTTAGTCTTCTAATTAAAGAGGGCCATGGCCCATGTAGGAGAAAGAAGACCTAGTCCTAATAGGACTAGGATAGAAAGAAAACTATAAATAGCTTTCTTCTAGTTATTTTTCACACAACTCCTTAAGCAAAAATTGAGCAAAGAAAAATTCTCTCTCCCTCTCCCTACCAGATCGGCCGAACTGTTCTTCCCTGTGGAAGAATTTTTTCGTCTTCGTTTTTGTTCCCAAATCGTTCCTAAAACCTAGATATTAATATAGCCTATGTTCTAGTCGATTAGGTATATTAATTTTCGTGATATTGTGGTGTATCAACTCGTAGAGGCGCAACACGTGGGGCGCTATCAAAAAAAGGTGTGGGTCGATCAACCGGGGTCAGAATTCAGAGCTCATATTGCTAGCCTAGGATTTGCAAGGAGACAGGTATAAACGAGAAAACTTATACTGTCATTAATTATGTTCATATATATATAACTAGAGAATATCCTGGCAAGATTCTTTAAGAGGCCCTAGAAATTTTTTTTTATATTCCGCTGTGCCTAGGGCTGTTTTTCTTACCGAATCCCAACAGTGGTATCAGAGCCAACTCTAGGCTTTGTATATATATGAATTTGCAAATTCTGTGTTTATTAAATCATATGTTTGATTTATGTGGCTAGTTCTATTACTTTGCATGTTTTAGGACTTTATAATTGACTTGGAGTTAATGTTTAATTTAGGATTCGAAAATTTTATCATGTTGATGTTATTTTGAATTAAGGATTTAATTGACTGGGTTTGTTGAATTAAATCTGTGGGTAATCGAAGAAACAAAAAAAATTTTTTTTTATTAGATCCGACTCGCGGTGCCGGCTGGGCGGCCACCGCAAGCCGCTGCCAACGGCAGCGTGCTGGCAGCACGCTGGCCGCACACGCCGCACGCAGCAGCAGCCTTCTGGCTGCTGTTTGCGCGCTGCTGTGCGCGGCTGCTCGCTGCCGCACGCAGCCGCGTGCAGCGGCTGCTGCTGCAGGCAGCTCACGCGCCGCCTTGGTGGTCGCGCGTGGGCTGTCCTACGTGGCAGTCCGAGATTGGCCTCGTCTGGTTGATTTCTGGTTGGATTCTAATTCTGCCTATTTTGGATGTCCTGAAAATCTTGGAGAATTTTAGAAGATTAGGAAACTTGGAGTTTTTGGATAAGGTAGTTATTCTGTTAGAATTAATCACTACCTTAATTAAACTAATCTAATCAAAATAGGATTATCTTGAGAATCTTGGAGATTTAGGAATATTGGGAAACTTAGAGTTTTGGATAAGGTAAGAATCTTGGAGATTTAGATTACCTTAATTAACCAATCTTAATCAAGATAGGATTTGTAGATTACTTGGAGCTCAAGTAAGAGCTAATTAATCTTAGAGGTTAATTGTTAATTCAAAATTAATTGACTTGGATAAATTTTATGAATTAAAATTAATGGAGCCGGTAAATTTACATTTTTGCCCTTATGTGAATTTATGCATGTTCTTGAGTGAATATGTGGATTGGTCGATTTTGCCCTTAAGCCCTGTGTAGTTTTTGGTTTATTTAATTTTGGGTTGTAATTAAATGGGCCTGATTGGTGCCCTTGCTTGCGCAAACAAATGTAATAGAATAGGACCATTTATTTTTATAAGTTAGACTTAGATTAGGCTTGGAGACGAGAAGACCTCATGAAGACTTGGAGATCCACATGGAGGCCCATTTACCTTGAAGGACATGGAGGCCCAATTCATTACATGGAGGCCCAATCAAGCTGGATATTACAAGAAGGCCCATGATGTATGGGTTTAAAATTGTAATAGTTAGGACATTTAATTTTCACCCTAGACTGACCAATTGATTCATCACATGGCTCGTGATGGATCGCATAGGATGGGCAATCGACCAATCAAATCTTGCTAGGTGATGAATGTTTACTTTTTCGCACATTATTCTTTGATGTATGAGATGCATGCTTAGGATAGAAAACGTAAACAAGATAAGCATAATCTGATGAGACATCGCACACTTAGAAACCTCCAATTGAACTTAAAATTCAATTAGAATATTAAATCGAATAACGGGCGCATATGAATAGTGTCTATGGTCCGAGCCTATCCAATTACTAGGTCTTAGGCATATTGTACGAATATATCTCGATGTCTCACGAGTCGTGGGTCGAGCTATAGGAAGATAATATGTCTATTGCCTCGATGCACGAGTTTAGTGCCAAGGGAGGGGATAGCAAGGTTTTAGGCGCTGTCTCACGAGTCGTGGGGCGTCTATGATTGAACTATTTCTCTTCACGAGTATTGGACATGATTTAACGCTAGTAAATATGGATGTCTCACGAGTCGTGGGTCCATATCGAAAAACGAGGCTAAATGAACTTAAGGGTTAGCTGCGATGATTAACCGTTGACGTAGTCGACCACCAAGTGGATCAAATAGTATGGCCAACGAGTCGTGGGTACTAGGAGATTGCATTTGGGCCTTAAGCCCGCTAGGATATTTTAAATTCCCGAAACTTATGTGGGGGCATAAGATTTTGATTAAAATAGTGGGAGTAATTTGCAAATAAAATCCATGTTTGTGAATTGTGCATTTTAAATTATTCTTTCGCGTATTTATTTCTTCTATCGTCGTTTTATAGATATGATGTCAAAAGAGCTTAGAGAACTTAGAGATTTGTCCATCTCATCACTTGAACGTAATATTTTAACTGGACCCAACTTGCATTTCTGGACGCATCATTTGAATGGATTATTTGAAGCTGAAAACATATCCTATGTTTTGTCTGTGCCACCACCCATTACTATTTCACATGACGTTCCTGATGAGCTCCGTAAAAGCATCACCAAATGGAAACTGGATGATGGCTTAGCTCGTGAATACATGTTGGAATATATGTCACTTGATCTGCGTTTGCAACATGAGCATATGGCATCCGCGAAAGAGATTCTCTCGAATCTCAAATTCCTTTATGGGATTAGAGATGGTCGTCGCAGATTCGCGATCACGAGGGAACTCTTGCAAGCAAGAAAGAGAAGGGAAACTCCTGTCGGAATCCACGTACACAAGATGATTCGACTTCTGTCTGAACTCGATGATATGGGTGTCGTGATGGACAATGATTTCCGAGTGGATATTATTCTACAATCTCTTCCTAGATCATATGACCGATTTATCGCGGACTTGAATCTCCAGAGGCGAGAGATCACTGTGCATGTCCTGCGACAAATGCTCGAGGAACACGAAGCTTCTTTTGGAAAGAAAGCAAGGGTTGGCGAAAAGACTGGGCGGCGTTCAAAACCAAGACAAATGGAAACCAGAGCTCCTTACTGCACAAGGTCAAAGGAAAGGATTAAATTCGAACCTATGGAGAGTTCGAACAGGTATATTCCTTGTTAAAGTTAATTTTACAATTAACTGTGCATTTTTGGTGTTAGACACTGCCTGGAGTTCTCATCCTTGTAGGTGATGGGAGCATTAAGGAAACTGGAGCCTAAGGATTGGATCCTTGAATAAAGGCAATGGAGCTGGAGCTGCTACCAAGGCCGTAGGCAAAAGTAGATTTAGGTGGTTTGATAAAGTCATTAGGAAACTTTCATTTATGTACCTAGTTTTTTAAATGAGAAACTTTTTATTCATATTTTTGAATAATGTTGATTTTAATAAAAGCTCCTGTTTTTGTTTTTCATTTGGTACATTGAATTATTGACTTTACATCATAAAACCACCTAAGTTAAGTCATGCACGTACAACAAAACAAAAGGAAACAAGATAATGAAATATCTGCCCAATTATGGCACGCTAGACTTGGACATATATCTAAGTCAAGGATTCAAAAGTTAGCATCATCTGGCGCGATTGAAATCAATCGCATTGACGACATGCCGACATGTGAACCATGCTTAAAGGGTAAAATGGCTAAGTTGCCATTTAAGGGAAACCCTGAGCGAGCCAAGCAAACATTGGACTTAATACATACTGACGTATGTGGACCACTGAGAAAAAGCGCCCGAGGAGGCTATGACTACTTCATCATTTTCACTGACGACTTTAGTCGTTATGGATATGTGTTCTTGTTGAAACACAAGTCTGAAGCTTTTGAGCGATTCAAAGAATTCAAGATGGAAGTAGAGAATCAACTTGGTCATACGATAAAGGCTCTTCGTTCTGACCGAGGTGGAGAATTTCTTAGTAACGAATTTCTGAATTATCTTGTAGAGCATGGAATATTATCGCAGTGGACTCCTCCTGCAACACCCCAATTAAATGGAGTAGCAGAGAGAAGGAATCGAACCTTGATGGACATGGTTCGATCCATGATGAGTGCCACTGACTTACCTCTTTCATTTTGGGGACATGCCCTCCTCACGGCAACGAAGATACTGAATATGGTACCTTCGAAATCCGTTGAAAAGACACCATACGAACTATGGTTTGGCAAGGCACCCTCATACGCATTCATGCGCATATGGGGATCTCCCGCTTACGTTAAAAAGCTAGTGGGAGATAAATTGGAAACAAAATCCACTTTGTGCAAATTCGTGGGGTATCCGAAAAACTCAATAGGATACGAGTTCTACGATCCTACAAGGCAAACAACGTTTGTCTCAAGGAACGCTCACTTCTTGGAGAAGGATTTCTTGGTGGACAAGAAAGAAAATAACGTAGAACTGGATGAGGTCACTGAAGCTGAAAAGGCCTTAGAGGTCGATCAAGCTGACCCGTCACCACAGGCAGTGGGAGAACAAGAGCATGAAAGTGCACCAGAACGTACACCGATACTTCGTAGGTCAGAAAGACAACGTAGAGAACCCGAAAGGTACTACGGTCTGCTGCATGAGACTGGACAGTCTCTAACCGACCCAAGGACTTACGAAGAGGCTATGCTAGACATAGACTCGGGAAAATGGCGCGAAGCCATGGAATCCGAACTGGACTCCATGCACTCAAACAAGGTCTGGGCCTTGGTAGATCCACCAGTGGGAGTGGCTCCCGTGGGTTGCAAGTGGATCTATAAGCGAAAGCTTGGAGTGAACGGAGAGGTGATTACCTACAAGGCGCGACTAGTGGCAAAAGGATACACTCAAAGACCAGGTATCGACTTTGAGGAGACCTTCTCGCCCGTCGCAATGCCCAAATCCATTCGGATCTTGCTGGCCATAGCTGCGTGGTATAACTACGAGATATGGCAAATGGATGTAAAGACTGCTTTTCTCAATGGAGACATTGATAAGGAGATCTACATGGAGCAACCAAAAGGATATGCATCCAAAGGAGATGAACACAAGGTGTGCAAACTCCAGAGGTCCATTTATGGACTGAAGCAAGCTTCCCGAAATTGGAACATTCGTTTTGATGAGACAATCCAAACTTTTGGATTCATCAAGAACATGTTCGAACCTTGCGTGTACAAGAAGATCAGTGGGAGTACAGTTGAATTTTTGGTGCTTTACGTTGACGACATTCTTCTCATTGGAAACAATGTGAAAGCATTGTCTGAAACTAAAGCATGGTTGTCTACACAATTCTCGATGAAGGATATGGGAGAAGCATCCTTTGTACTGGGTATAAGGATCTACCGAGATAGATCAAAAGGACTGCTGGGCCTCTCCCAATCCCAGTACATAGACAAAATCCTGAAAAGATTTAGTATGGAAGAATCCAAGAGAGGATTGCTTCCTATGAGACATGGGATTGCACTCTCCAAGTCTATGGCCCCAAAGACGCCTGAAGAGAGAAGCAATATGTCTCGAGTACCATATGCATCCGCGATAGGAAGCATAATGTATGGTATGCTATGTACGAGACCAGACGTAGCGTACGCTCTTAGCGTTACAAGTCGCTACCAGTCTGATCCAGGTGAGCAGCACTGGATAGCCGTAAAGGCGATTCTGAAGTACCTGAGAAGGACTAAGGAATTGTTCTTGGTATACGGCGGAGGAGAATTGAAATTGGAAGGCTATACAGACTCGAGCTTCCAATGTGATGTAGACGACTTCAAGTCGACATCAGGATACGTTTTCTGCCTCAATGGTGGTGCGGTTAGCTGGAAGAGCTCCAAGCAGGAAACAACCGCGGATTCAACCACTGAAGCAGAATACATTGCCGCGAGTGACGCAGCAAAGGAAGGTGTTTGGATGAGGAACTTCATCCAGGAATTGGATGTGATACCTAGCATTGCTGAGCCCATTACTATCTTCTGCGATAATAATGGGGCAATAGCGCAAGCAAAGGAGCCGAGATCTCATCAGAAATCCAAGCACGTACAGAGACGATACCACGTGATAAGAGATATCATTGGTAGAGGAGACATTAAGATGGAACGTGTCGACTCAGAAGATAATACGGCGGACCCGCTAACGAAGCCTCTGCCTCAAAAGGCATTTGAGAAACATCTGCATAAGATGGGACTCAAGAACATAAAAGACTGGCTTTAGGACAAGTGGGAGATTGATAGAAATAGTGTCCTGCAAGCCAGCTGTATGGCTAGCATTAATTGTAATTAATGAGGAACTATTCAATTTAGATTAATAAATGCACTTTTATTAAATGGTCAACTTTATCTTATGTAATATTTGTCTACGCATAAGGATAGAAGTCCTTAGATCACAGGGCTATGGGACAACCCGTGGACTGATCTCTAAGGCCGTGATCTAGAACATATTCAAGAGTCGTAGAATCCAATCGAGATAGGACATCGTTGGATTCGGTTAGACTCTCACTGTTGTGTATTCTCCGATGAACTGGAGAACGCTGGGGTCCACGAGCGTGACTGGGATAGTCGATACACATAAGTGGGTGGCTTGCTGGGATGGCAAGTGCACTGAATACCCCAATTAGGAAATAACTCACCATGGAAGCGGTAGTCGCATATCGGGGTTGAAGTTATTCCTATTTACAATAGTATACGAGGAACGATCCCTAACAACTTGAGATGATAGGGTTTATCTGGTGCGAGAACATCTATACTTTGATATGAGTTCCGACTGACTGGGGATAGCCAGAAAGTCTCTGTGGACTCATGTTGGGTATAGAGGAACTCGTATGCAGATTCATATCATCAACAAAGGATCCATTGACCCGACTTGATAGGTTGGGAAATTCTCCTATGGATTTCTGTGAGAAATTGATTCTGGTAAAATCCTTGGCCAAGGTAACTGACGACTTTATGTAAGTAGCTCATAAAGATTAAGTCAAAGAGAATTTATTTCGAGACCATAATACATAAGGTCAAGACAAAAGAAAAGGGAATCCGATAAAAGACCATACCCTTAAGTCTCGACTGGGAGACTGATCAATGGAGAGATTTTGTCGTATATGGAAATTGTAAATGATAAAAGGTTCACTGAATTAATTCACCAGTGATTGGGCTCCATGGGCTTGTGACTGGACATCGACCGTGGAGTGTGGGAGAATTCCCAAATTAGCAGGGGTGCTAATTTTGGAATGATTAATCGACAGAGTGTTCGATTAATTTAGAGTATTAATTGCTCGAGTAATTAAATAATATTTAATTACAACCCACGGCCAATTATGTGGTTAACCTACGGGGGCATACACAATACACAAATAGCGAAAGCGAGGAAACAGGAACGAACCAGTCGACTGGGTCGACTGGGTCAAAATCGACTGGGTCGATTAAATGGGTGGGTCGACTGGGTCGACCCATATGGAACGAAAATGGATCCAATTGGAATTGGATCAAGATTATAAATTAAATTGGAATTTAATTTATGAGTAAATTAATTAATTAGGATTTAATTAATTAATGGAATAATTAATTTAATTAGACTTGGAGTTTAATTAATTAATTGGGAGATGATTTAATTAATTGGGCTATTTAATTGGGAGATTAAATAAAGCCCTGAATAATTAATTAATATGGGCCATGAATTAATTAGAAGACTTAGTCTTCTAATTAAAGAGGGCCATGGCCCATGTAGGAGAAAGAAGACCTAGTCCTAATAGGACTAGGATAGAAATAAAACTATAAATAGCTTTCTTCTAGTTATTTTTCACACAACTCCTTAAGCAAAAATTGAGCAAAGAAAAATTCTCTCTCCCTCTCCCTACCAGATCGGCCGAACTGTTCTTCCCTGTGGAAGAATTTTTTCGTCTTCGTTTTTGTTCCCAAATCGTTCCTAAAACCTAGATATTAATATAGCCTATGTTCTAGTCGATTAGGTATATTAATTTTCGTGATATTGTGGTGTATCAACTCGTAGAGGCGCAACACGTGGGGCGCTATCAAAAAAAGGTGTGGGTCGATCAACCGGGGTCAGAATTCAGAGCTCATATTGCTAGCCTAGGATTTGCAAGGAGACAGGTATAAACGAGAAAACTTATACTGTCATTAATTATGTTCATATATATATAACTAGAGAATATCCTGGCAAGATTCTTTAAGAGGCCCTAGAAATTTTTTTTTATATTCCGCTGTGCCTAGGGCTGTTTTTCTTACCGAATCCCAACACTTCAGCATTTATTACTCCAAGGGGCATTTATTACCGTTGGGAACACTTCATGATCTTCTTCACTTGGCTGACGAAACTACAAGTCTGATGGTGAACTCGGCTAATCTCAAACTTGAACAAATCTGATTTGAGTCGGCTGATCTTCATCAGTCTGATAGCTTTACTTCAGCGGATCAGAAGTCTTGGACCTTGAACTTTGACTCTTCTGATGTCTTCTTTACTTAGTCAAAATTCCTTTGAAGGGATCATCAGCTAAGTTACTCCATACTTAGCCAATCTTGAAGTTTTGGAATCCTTCAAAACCTCCCTTCTAACTTTGTCTTCAGTGCCTTCATCTTCATCCTTATCCAACAATGGTACTAATTTGTATGCTCATATAAATAAAATATGATTATATTTTTTTATAAAAATTTAAAAGTGTTAGTTAAAAATACAACAAACTAATAAATTCATAAATTTTAAAATATGGTTATGTATAAAAGTCTAATATTCAAAGCCAAACTTGCATATTAAATCGATTTGACTCTTTATCCTAAAAATAATATTGAAAAAAAATATTTTATAGAATAAATTTTAATAAAAAATTATTATTTGAGTATTAATTTTCATTCATAATGTGTAAAATATTTATTTGAGTTAATTATCTAATTTATATTTATAAATAAATTTCGCTACAAGTTTCTATAATTTAAATATTTTAATTTGTACTAAAAGTTTGACAAAAATGTTATAGCTCAAATGAAAAGGAAGTTATGTTTCACCCTAGAGGTTAGGTGTTCAAATCCCACATTTTACAAGAATTTTTAGCTTGGAAATTCAGAACCGGGTTGAATCGGTCCACACCGGTTCGGCGGTTTTGGACTGGTTCAACCCTGTTCAAACTGGTTTTTGGAGTAAGTCGTTTTAGGGGATAAATCGAACTGGACCAACCTCCGGTTCGCGATCGAACCGGTCGGACCAGCCGGTCCGGTCCGGTTTTAATAACATTGATTATACCAACACTCTCAATTTGTCTTCAATTATACTGCTGTTGCTGATTTTCTATTGCCGTTGATTTTTACTCAAATGCTCTAATTAAGTGTTCTTTCCGGTGATTGCTGATACACTCGTTAAGTTTTTATTTAGCTTATATACTTCGGATATGAACACGGCGGAGTTTATTCATTGGCTTTACTGTATGAAACTCGGTTATTGGTGATTTAAAAACCATAAATTTGTTATATTAAAGCAAAAAATTATTTATTTAGCTTGTACCTTGTTGATGTCCTTAGATTAAAACCAGGGAGCTTCTATTAATTTATTTATGAAATTAGGTGAAGTACTTTGCCCTTCTAATTTCTAAATATCTTTTAACATAATTCTGCATTATTTATGAAATTAGGTGAAGTACTTTGCCCTTCTAATTTCTAAATATCTTTTAACATAATTCTGCAGTAGTCTTACAATCATGTAAATAATAAAATTACTTAAAGAACAGCGGAAAAAGTCTGTTAAAACTGTTGCTTCAATTGATGATCTCTTGTTAGTATTTTGTCGCATCTACCTATAAAATCCCTGCCCTGCCCTGTGCCTTGCGCATGCGCTTACAAAATTAGCGCCCAATATTTGCGATATTTGGGCTATAGAGCAATAGCCCATAGCGCCAAATAGTGTGCTATTTAAGGTAACGAAAAAAAAAAAAAAACCTAGGTTGAAATTAAGTAAATTGATTTCATAATTGATTGTTGTTTTTCTAAAATAAAATGAAACTTACCTTAATTTATCTAAAATTAGGTTTTATTTAATTGATTTATTTTGTTTACCTATTTCTAGGAATTAGGTTAAATTGGCTAAAATAATTTTTTTTATTTAATTGTTGATATTCCTAAGTCTCACTGCACCGAAAATTATGAAGTAAAGACTTTTAATATCTTGTTATAAGTATAAAATTTAAAATAGAGCAAATTCGATCCAATAAAGGACGACATATCTTTAAACCCTAGTATCCTCCCCAATTTCCCTCTTCTCATCGATCAAAACTCCAAAATATTCAGACCCATGTTCTTCCTCTTAATCAAGTAAAAAATTTAGCAAAACTCTCAATCTGTCACCAGTTTATGAGATGGAAAGGGATTATTCTGAATGGTTTATTAAGTACCAAATTGATCTTTCACCAGTTTTTACTGCTTATCCTGAGATAATTAATATGAGAATAGGCTTGTGCTACTATGATTTCTCCGTATTTTGTATCGTTTCTGGTTGGAAGGACTCCGAAAAGCCATTCTTGATTTTGCAGACCCCTGCAAAATTTACATCTCAATCTTGTTCGTAAGACTCTCAAATGTTATACGAGCTTGAGGGTGACTTTGGACGTCGTCGTTGGGATAAAGTCATTGAAAAATGCATACACAATTGGATTTCAATTTATTTTAGTATTTGCTTTCTGTTGAACTTCATTATGGTAATATTTTATATATCTTCAGATCGACGAGGCCGAGGTTTCGGATACACCGACAATTATTGCAAGAGTCAATCATTTACTGTAAAAAATGTGCTGGTTGGAGGTTGTTTGCATTGGCATGATAAATGTATTTGCTGGAGGAATGATAAATTTCATCATTGTTTGGCAATTTAAATTGAATTCTTTACTTGCATTTCTGATCAGGGTCGGCGCTAGACTTTTGGGGGTCCTAGGCGAATTTTAAATTTGGGCCCCTTTGTTATAAACTATATATAATCAGTTTATTTTTCTAAAGGCAAAAATATTAACTAAATATTGACATATTATTTTCTCTAACATATTATTTTTTAGATAGATAATTAAATAAAAAACTTAATTAAATTTTAAATAGTGAATTTATTTGTGTAATTTTTAAGATTAAAAATATTATTATAGCCGAATCAAATTTTACAAGTATATGTACATTCTTAACTTTATTTCATTCTTTTATAAATATCATTATTGATTGCTTGACTTTATTTCATATCGTGACATTCTTAACTCTATTAATTATATATTTCATGTATAGAAAAACTTATATATATATAAATAATATACATCATATATAAAACTAAGAAAAAGATATACATACATATAAAAATATAGATGGGGCTAGACCCATTTTATTGGGGCGAAATTCTTTTTTGCAATATAAGCGAGAAAGTAATAAGCAGAAAAATCATATCATAAAGAAAAAACCGTATTTTTTTTATAATAAGTAAGAAAGAATTTTTTTTAAAGTACTTATTAAGAAAACAAATTGACAAGAAATCATTAAGTAAGAAAAATGATTAAAAAATCAACTACTACAAAAGGTATATTAAAAAGACGAACATTATTACAAAAAAAAAAAGTTAAATAACATAAAACAATCAAAATATAAGAAAAAAACTCAATATTGAGATTTGAACCCTAAACCTCCCACTCATCAAGATAAATTGACAAGAATTTTTAAAGTACTTATTAAGAAAACAAATTGACAAGAAATCATTAAATAAGAAAAATGATTAAAAAAGCAGCTACTACAAAAGGTATATTAAAAAGACGAACATTATTACAAAATAATTATTATTTTTTATTCATTTTTAGGTACTTTCAAACGAAAAGAATATGTCGGAAATATCGAAAAAATAATTATTGTAGTTATACATATTATTGCAAAAAATAGATTAAATTATAAAAATGGTTAAAATCAATGAAAATTGGTGGATAATGAGTTAAATATATCAATAAGGGTTTTTAATCGATGAATTTTGTGAAAATATGAGTTAAATTAGTGAAAAAATGTTTAAATGGATCAAGAATAGTCTAAATTAATCAAATAGGGAAAAAAAATAAGATGAAATATTTTTTAAGGAAATTTCCAACGGAATAATTACGTAGGAAATAATTAATTTTCCATTTTTTATTTTCTAAAATATTTTCTCGGGAAAATGTAATATTTTTTTATTTTATAATTATTTCCGACGGAATAATTCCGTCGGAAATAAGTAATTTTCCATTTTATATTCTAGATTATTTCCGACGGATTCAATCCATCGAAATTATTTTTTTTTATATTGTTTATTAAAATTTAATTCTTTTTTCCGATGGATTTAACTGCCGTCGGAAAATTCATCGAAAAATTCCGACGGATATTATTTCGTCGGAAATTTCCGACGGATTTTTGTCCGCGGAAAATCATACTTTTCTTGTAGTGTTATCTCTTGTTAAATTTAAGCCCAATGATGAATTTTATGGTGATGTTTTATCACACTTTGATAGTTTTTTAAATTACAACTATACTTATTCACTGTATAACTTTCGGCTCTGTTTTAGCTATTGCATTAAATTGGGTAGCTTTATCCTTAAATAGTTAGATAATAGATACTATGTTTTGTAATCCTAGTACCAATCAACTTTCTTGGGCCCACTATCAGAAGATGATAATTGGGATAAAAGTAAAATGAGCTTGGCTTCATTCGACCCTGCCTATCTTCTCATTACAAATTTGTTTGTGTCCGGAGATCGTGGAAAAACCTTAATCACATTTTTTATTTACTCATCAGTTACTAATGCTTGGGAAGTCTGTGGAGACCCCTTTAACGTCTTCTTTTGTAAGTTTTAGTGACGGGGTTTATTGGAATGGCGCAGTTCATTGGATGGAATGCAAACGGCATTTGTATTTCAATATTGAGGATCATATGCTTCACGAAATGCCAAAAATACCTTTCTCGAATTGGACGGACACATATTATTGGGGAGTCCTGTGATCACTTACACTTTGTAGAAACACTTGACACACATATTCAGTTTATCGTGTATGAGATAAAAAGAGATTATTTCGAGTGGTTTATCAAGTACCAAGTTTATCTTTCACCATTGTTGCTGCTTATCCAGATGATTCAGTCGTTTAATCATCCCACAACGGGCTCGCATTGCCTAATTACTTTGTATGTTGCATAGTTCGTGATGAGGAGAAGGAGAAGGGGAGGAGGAACCCTTATTGGTTATGCAAATACATGAGAAAGTCGTATAACTCATCTTAATTATAAGAATTTCAGAATCTTAAATGTCAGGTGAATTGAGAATCGTAACACAAATGGACTTCAATATATTGAGTCTCTGTGTAAAGTTTAGTGCATACTTTTTTGATGATCTTCATTATGGTATTATTTTGTATTTTTTCAGTTCGAGAAAGTTTTTGGATAGCAAGAGTCTTTAGTGGTAGCATATGTATTGGTATAAATTTGTTATATATGAAAGCAAAAATTTATTTGTTTAGCTTATACCTTGTTGATGTCTTTAGATTAAAAACAGGAGCTACTATTGATTTATTTTTGAAATAATGTGAAGTACTTTGCCCTTTTAATATCTATAATCATCATTTATCAAAATCATGCAATAGTCTTACAATCATGTAAATAATAAAACTACTTCAAGAACAGAGGAGAAATTCTGCTGAAACTGTTGCTT
>CM064880.1:11165555-11263288 GCA_003313485.2 Penstemon barbatus
TTTGATTTATAATCATCTTTATCTTGAGAAGAAAAGTTAGGTTTAGAAGTGGAAGCATTGTTGTATTTGTTCTTCATTTTTCTTTTGTAGAACTTCTTGAAATTATTCATCAACAGTGCAACGTCTCCAGCAGTGTACTCCTTCTTGTTGAGTAGAGTGGCTTCATCAGATGAGTCCACTTCTTTGCTTTTATGTGCTGGTCTTCTGGTGTTTTCAGCAGCAACCAGTGCAGCTGTGGGTCCTGAAGTTGAGGTTTCTTCAATACCCATCCTAGGCAGTTTATACTCATAAGCCTTGAGTACAGAAAACAGCTCTGTAAGAGAGATTTTTCCCAAATCCCTTGATTCTTCCATTGCTGTAACTTTCATGTTGAACTTTGGAGGTAGCGCCTTCAGTACTCTGTTGGTTATTTCTTTGTCTGTGAAGGTCTTTCCCAACTTTAAAACTTCATTCAGAGTTCTGGTGAATCTGGTATCCATCTGATCGATGGTTTCTCCAGTCTTCATCTTGAAGTTATCAAGTTTTTCCAATGCAACAGTGAGCTGATGCTCCTTGATAGCATCATTGCCTTCGCTCATATCTCTGACTTTGTCCCACATCTCCTTTGCAGTCTTGCAATGTTTGACCTTGTCAAACCGATCATTATCCAGGGCTTTAGTCATGATGAATCTCCCAACTTTATCTAAATTGAAAAGCTTTATCTCCTCTGGAGTCATCTCATGAAGGTCTTTTTCCACAACCGTATCTACTTCATTTATCTTTATGGTCTTTGTGAATCTGAATGGACCTTTAATGATACATGTGTACATGTTGTCATTATAAGCAGCAAGGAAAATCTCCATTCTGATTTTCTAGTCCTCAAAGGACATACCAGCGATGTGGGGAACATGGCTGATACAATCCATTTTTCAAAAAGTTTTAGTTTTTCAAAAAGATGCTCTTTTGAAAAGTTTTCAAAAACCTTTGAAAAACACTTGGATCAAGCTCGTTGATCAGGCAGCTGATTCAAATGAACCACCTGCTCTGATACCACTTGTTGGTCCCAAGTGGTCAGATGAGGTCTAGAGGGGGGGGGGGTGAATAGACCTCTGAAAATTTTTGAACTTAAAAACTTTTCAGTCTTCTGTCAGCAGACTAAGCTGATGAAGAACAGTAAGCAGACTAGTCTGATCGTGAACAAATCTTGAACAGACGACTGACCACTCTTCTTACAGTAACTTAGCTGTTTTTCAGCAAAACAGTTTTTTCAAAGAGTTTACTTGCAGCGGATTGTTTCAAAGTGTTTTTCACAAGTAGACTTAGTTCTTGAAAGATTTTATCCCCAGTTTTTACAAACTCCTTTTGTTTTAAAATCTTTTCAAATAATTCAAAGTGTTTAAATATGCAAACTTTAAATATGCAAGAAAACTTTAAATGCAAGATAACACAAAGAATTTTTATAGTGGTTATATGGATAAAAATCCTTTAGTCCACTCTTCCAGATCACACAGATTCTGGGTTATACTATAATCACTTAGATTACAATATTTCTCCACTTACACCTAAACAACTAATGAGAAGGCTGTAAGCTCACAATAGAAAATCACTTAGAAATTCTACTCTCTGAAGTTTGATCACTCACAAAGATGGATCACAACTCCGCACAACACTCAGCTAAATACAAGATCACTCAGATCGTATTTTTCTATTTTCTTCAACTGGGTTTCTGTCAACAGATGACTTCCACCAGACGAGTGAGCTGTTCGAGCTTTTGAGACTTAGAGAAATTCTGCTTCAAAATTTCGATCTCTGATTGTTGTTGTGTGTCTCTCTCTTCGAACTTTGATCTATTTATACTTGGATTTGAATTTATGACCGTTGAAGGAAATCACATCTTCAAATCCATTCTTCAGCTCTTTTTGAAACGGCTCCCTGCAGCAATCGTACAGTGTACAGTACCTTTCTGTCCATCGCATTTAATGCTGCATTTAATGCACTCTGCTGATCCGAGGATATCTTCAATCATTTGCCATTACTACCCTTCTCTTTCAGCATTTATTACGCCAGGTGCATTTATTACCGTTGGACTAATCTCTTGATCTCTTCTACTCTGCTGATCAAAACGACTCTGCTGATAGATACTCTGCTGATCAAATACTGAACTAATCTGAATTGACTCGGCTGATGACCTACCCTTCTGTTCGCTGTTTCAGCAAGAGATCACTAGTCTTCTGAGCTTCGAACTTTGAACTCTTCTGATGTCTTCTTTTACTTGTTCAAAATTCTTCTAAGGGAACTAAGCTTCCATACTTAGCTGATTATGATGTTTTGGAAATCATCAAAACCTTCCCTTAATTTCTGACTTCTTTGCACTTCATCTTCATCTTCATCCAACAGTTTCCATACCAAATTTCTTGAACAGATCCTTTGTGTATTTTGCTTGGCTGATGAAAATTCCATCAGGCAACTGTCTAACTTGCAAACCAAGAAAATAGTTAAGTTCTCCCATCATGCTCATTTCAAACTTGTTCTGCATCAGCTTTGAGAACTTATCACACATCAGTTGATTTGTTGAACCAAAAATAATATCGTCCACATAAATTTGCACAAGCAAAATATGTTCTTCCCATTCAATAGTGAACAAGGTCTTGTCAACTTTACCTTTGCGAAATCCTTTAATTAAAAGAAAGTCAGATAAAGTATCATACCATGCTCTTGGAGCCTGTTTCAGTCCATAAAGAGCTTTCTTCAGACGATATACTTTGTCCTCTTCTTGATAAGCTTCAAATCCAGGAGGTTGTTCAACATAAACTTCTTCTTGCAAATTTCCATTGAGAAAAGCTGATTTCACATCCATCTGATAGACTGTGAAATTCTTGTGAGCAGCGTAGGCAAGAAAGAGTCTGATTGCCTCTAGTCTTGCTACAGGTGCAAATGTTTCATCAAAGTCAATGCCTTCTTCTTGGCAGTAACCCTTGGCCACTAATCTTGCTTTGTTTCTGGTGACTTCACCATCTTCATTCATTTTATTCCTGAATACCCATTTAGTGCCAATGACTCTTTCATGACTTGGTCTAGGAACTAAGTACCAGACTTCATTCCTTTCAAATTGATTTAGCTCCTCCTGCATGGCTTCAATCCAGTTGGAGTCACTAAGAGCTTCTTCAATCTGTTTAGGCTCAATTTGAGATAGAAAACTAGCAAACATAGCATCTTGTGCAGCAGCTCTTCTTGTTTTCACTCTGTCTAAAGGATCACCAATCACTAACTCTGGTAGGTGATTTCTGAGCCATCTGAGATCAGGTTGCAAATCATAATGTTGTCCTTTGTCTTGATCTTGCAACACTAATGTTGGAGATACAGTAGTAGTCTGTTGAACATTTGCTGTCTGTTGAACAGTCTCTGGTCTATCAGCTGTTTGCAACTCGTCTGTTAGACAATCAGCTCTGTGATTTTGAACAGCACTTGAGTTATCAGCTGAGTTGAGATCAGGTAGTATGATGGGTACATATTCTTCATTCTTTCCAACATTTATCTTCTGTAAATCAGTAGACAGATCTTGATTAACATTTTGATTCTTTTCAGAAGATTGACTTGGCTCATCAAATACTACATGAATGGATTCTTCTATTAGTAATGTTCTTTTATTGAAAACTCTATAAGCTTTACTAACAGATGAGTATCCTACAAAAACAGCTTCATCAGCCTTTTCTGCAAATGCAGTAAGGTGATTTTTACCATTATTTAAAACATAGCATTTACAACCAAATATCTTAAAGTAATGAATGTTTGGCTTCCTGTTGTTCCAAACTTCATATGGAGTCTTGTTTTGGTGCTTGTTGGTCATGCATCTGTTTTGGGTAAAACATGCTGTGTTTGTTGCTTCTGCCCAAAATCTTTGTGGCATCTTAGCTTCAGCTATCATTGTTCTGACAGCTTCTTTCAGTGTTCTGTTTCTCCTTTCAGCAACACCATTCTGTTGAGGGGTTCTGGCAGCAGAGTATTCATGATGTATTCCTTTGATATTACAATACTCTTCAACAGTAGAGTTTGTGAACTCTGTCCCTCTATCTGATCTGATCTTTAATATTTTGATACTCTTCTCATTCTGGATCAGTTCCATCAGATTTGTAAGATGTTCCTTGGTTTCACTTTTCTTCTTCATGAAAATTACCCAAGTATATCTTGAATAATCATCCACAACAGCTAGGCAGTATTTCTTTCCACCGTTGCTGACTGGATCAATGGGTCCAAATAAGTCCATGTGTAGCAGCTCCAATATTCTTCCAGAAGATTGATGCTTCTTGCTTTTGAACGATGACTTGATTTGTTTACCCTTCTGACAGGCGTCACAGAGCTTATCTTTGCTCATGACTGCTTTAGGAATCCCTTCTACCAAATCATTCTTGATCAATCTGTTTATGGTCTTGAAGTTTAAATGATTCATTCTCTTGTGCCACAGCCAACTAACTTCACTTGGTGCAGATGCAACCAAACAAACGTTTGAATTCTTGTCAGCAGAATTCCAGTCGACTATGTAGATATTTCCTTGTCGTCTTCCAGATAAAATTACCTTCTTTGTACCAATTTGTTCAACATAGCACTTATCTGTTGAGAAGATGACTGAATATCCCTTGTCACAAAATTGACTTATGCTCAGCAGATTATATTTGAGGCCTTTGACATATGAGACGTCAGATATCTCTATGTTTCCTCTGATTAATCTTCCTTTAGCTTTAATCTTGCCTTCTTTGCTGTCCCCAAAAGTAACCTTTGGACCATCCACAGCAACTGCATCAGTCAGCTCATGTATGTTTCCACACATGTGTCTTGAACATCCACTGTCCAAGTACCAGATCTTCTCTACTTTACTCCTAATCCTAATCCTATCCTACAAAACAAAAATAAAATTGTTTTAGGTACCCTTATTGAGAGGGTCCTGAAGGATTAGTTCCACCTTTAACAACCCAAGATGTTGAAGTCTTAGGCTTCTTAGGTTTCTGAGTTTTGACAGGAGCATGAACAACTTTATTTTCATCATAATTATCAGATAAGTCATGTTGATGATCAGTATGATAAGAATAATGTTCATAAGCAGGGTAAGGTGCATGATAAGCAGGATATGCATGCATTGGATGAGCAGGATAAGGTGCATAGTAACTAGGAAATTGAGGTGCATGATACATAGGATGATATGCAGCAGGTTGCACATAATATGACTCATTTCCATACCAAGCATTTTGATTTTTCTTGTTCTTATGCTTCTTTGGTTTACTAGGTGCTTGCTCATTTGATTTTGACTTAGTTTTTCCAATAGATTGATTCAGTTTAGCTTTATCAGCAGACTTCTTAGGACTCTTCTGTTTGGGTTTACTAGTCTGTTTTCCTACACTAGGCTCTTTGCTCTTTATAGCCTTAGGAGATTTCTTCTCCTTTACCACTTTCTCAGGTGAAATAGGTCTAGCAGTTTGAACATACAGAATGACCTTACTATTGTCAGCTGATATGAATTTTTCAGTATGGTTCAACTCTTGCTTATCCTGTTCTAAAGGCATCTTCTGTTTACTAGATGTATGCATGGATGCAACAGATGATTTTTCATGAGACTCGATAACCTTTTCAAGTTCCATGATTTTTCCTTTATAAACTTCACATTCAGCTTTCAGAGATTCATTTTCTTGCTCAAGCTGTTTGTATTCAGCTGATTCTTTTGGCTTTTCAGCTAAAAGTTTCAGTGAACTGTTTTGCTCTTTTAGCAGGATCATCTCTTCCTTAAGCTTTACAAATTCTCCAGCAATAGTAGTATTATTCAACATCATTTGCTCTAGAGAATCAAACAGTTCATTATTTTGAGGAGTTACCTCATCCTCTGAGTCATCAGATTCCTTAGCCATCAGGCAGAGGAGAGCAGGTTTCTCTTCATCAGAAGATTCTTCATCAGACGTGTCTGAATCTGAATCAGATGAGTAGACGGCAGCAAGCTTTTCTGCTTCAGCTACCATTGCTTTCCCTCTTTGATGCTTTCTTTCCTTTCTGATTCTCTTCTCTTCCTCAGTGTATTTCTCTGATTTTGGATATGGACAATCCCTGATGAAATGTCCCAATTTCCTGCAGTTATAACACATTAGTTTTGCTTTATAATCATCTTTCTCTTGAGAAGAAGAGTTAGGTTTAGAAGTAGAAGCAGCATGATTGTATTTGTTTTTCATCTTTCTCTTATAGAACTTCTTGAAGTTGTTCATCAATAATGCTACATCTCCAGCAGTGTACTCCTTCTTGTTGAGTAGTGATGCTTCATCAGATGAGTCCACATCTTGGCTTCTATGAGCTGGTCTTCTTGGATTTTCAGCAGCAACAAGTGCAGCTGTGGGACTTGAAGTTGAGGTTTCTTCAACACCCATTCTAGGCAGTTTATACTCATACGCCTTGAGTACGGAGAACAGCTCTGTAAGAGAAATTTTTCCCAAATCTCTTGATTCTTCCATAGCTGTCACCTTCATGTTGAACTTAGGGGGCAGGGCCTTCAGAACTCTGACGGTGATCTCCTTGTCAGTAAAGGTCTTTCCCAGCTTTAGAACTTCATTCAATGTTCTGGTAAACCTGGTGTCCATCTGATCAATGTCTCTCCAGATTTCATCTTGAAATTGTCCAGCTTTTCCAAGGCAACACTGAGCTGATGCTCTTTGATGGCGTCGTTTCCTTCACTCATGTCACGAACCTTGTCCCACATTTCCTTTGCAGTTTTGCAGTGTTTGACCTTGTCAAACCGATCATTATCCAGGGCTTTGGTCATGATAAAACGGCCAACTTTATCCAGATTGAACAGCTTTATTTCTTCGGCTGTCATCTCTGTCAGATCTTTTTCCACCACCAGTTCAGCCTCATCAACTATAATGGTCTTGGTGAATTTGAATGGACCTTTAATGATACATATGTACATGTTGTCATTATAGGCTGCTAGAAAGATTTCCATTCTAATCTTCCAGTCCTCAAAGGACATACCAGCAATGTGGGGAACATGACTGATACAATCCATTTTTCAAAAAGTTTTGATTTTTCAAAAATATGCTCTTTTGAAAAAGTTTGAAAACCTTTGAAAAACACTTGGATCAAGCTCGTTGATCAGGCAGCTGATTCTAATGAACCACCCGCTCTGATACCACTTGTTGGTCCCAAGTGGTCAGAAGAGGTTTAGAGGGGGGGGGGGTGAATAAACCTCTTTAAAAATTTTCTTCAAATTTAACTTTAAAACTTTTACTCTTAACTGAACAGACTAAGCTGATCAGATTAGTTAGTTACAGATCTGTTCGCGAACAAATCTTTGAACAGCCTTGTTGACCACTCGTCTGATTATTACTTAGCTGATTTTGCTAAAATCAGTTTTAATACTTAGAGTACTTGCAGCGGATTTTCAAAGTGTTTTTCACAAG
Source organism: Penstemon barbatus (assembly GCA_003313485.2). Classification (NCBI taxonomy): domain Eukaryota; kingdom Viridiplantae; phylum Streptophyta; class Magnoliopsida; order Lamiales; family Plantaginaceae; genus Penstemon; species Penstemon barbatus. The sequence goes on from CM064880.1 coordinate 11,172,965, forward strand.
TAGTCTCAGTAGTTTGAAAAATGTTTCCCCAGTTTTATAAGCTCCTTTAAATCCTTTTTCAAACAGTTAAGTAGATGTGTTTTATGCAAACAGAAAATATGCAAGTAAAATGCAATCAAAAACACAAACAATTTTTATAGTGGTTATATGGATCTGAATATCCTTTAGTCCACTCTTCCAGATCACTCAGATTCTGGGTTATACTATAATCACAAAGATTACAATATTTCTCCACTTATACCTAGACAACTAATGAAAAGGCTATAAGCTCACAATAGGAGTTCACAAAGAAAACCTATCCTCTGAAGTAGAATCACTCACAAAGATGGATTCTCACTTCGCACAACACTCTCGATTACAAAATCACTCAGAAGATGTATTTTTCTTGATTCTTCAACTCTGCGTTCGTCAACAAATGACTCGGCTGATGAGTGAGCTGTTCTTGAGACTTAAAGAATTTTGCTTCGGAAATTTCTCTCAGAAAGTGTGTTGCTTCCTTCTTCTTCGTCTCTTTCAGCTATTTATACTTGAGGATTGAAAAATGTCCGTTGAAGAAAGACAAGATTCAAATTCCTCGAGTACTGGTCCTTAAAATCCGCGAACGGCTCTTTTGCAGTCTGTCCGTACTATGAACAGTACTATTCTGCAGGCAGCATTAAATGCACCCAGCTGATGCGAAGCATTTCTTCAATCATTTGTCTTTAATAACCTTGTACTTCAGCATTTATTACTCCAAGGGGCATTTATTACCGTTGGGAACACTTCATGATCTTCTTCACTTGGCTGACGAAACTACAAGTCTGATGGCGAACTCGGCTGATCTCAAACTTGAACAAATCTGATTTGAGTCGGCTGATCTTCATCAGTCTGATAACTTTACTTCAGCAAATCAGAAGTCTTGGACCTTGAAGTTTTGACTCTTCTGATGTCTTCTTTACTTAGTCAAAATTTCTTCTAAGGGATCATCAGCTAAGTTACTCCATACTTAGCCAATCTTGAAGTTTTGGAATCCTTCAAAACCTCCCTTTACAAATTGTCTTCAGAGCCTTCATCTTCATCCTTATCCAACACTGTTGAACTTCATTATGGTAATATTGTGTATATCTTTAGTTGGAGGAGGTTTTGGATATACCGACAATTATTTCGAGAATCAATCATTTACTGGAAAAAATATGCTGGTTGGAGGTTCTTGCATTGACATGAAAAAATGTATTTGCTGGAGGAACGATAGCTGCTGATGTAAATGTTCATCTTTAATTTTATCATTGTTACCTTGTTGTTTTGGCAATTTAAATTGAATTCTTTACATGCATTTATCTCGAGATCAGGACCGTCGCTAGACATTCGGGGGCCTTAGACGAATTTTAAATTTGGGGCCCCTTTGTTATAAAAAATATATAATCAGTTTATTTTTTAAAGGCAAAAATATTAACTAAATATCGACATATTTTTTTTTACTAACATATTATTTTTTAGATAGATAATTAAATCTAACATGTTATTTTTTAGATAGATAATTAAATCTATTAATTATATAATTATCATGTATAGTAAAAAGTTATACATCATATATAAAACTAAGAAAAAGATACGCATACGTATAAAAATATGGATGGGGCTAGATCAATTTTATTGGAGGCGAAATTCTTTTTTGCAATGTACTAAGTGAGAAAGTGATAAGCAGAAAATCATATTATAAAGAAATAAACCGTATTCTTTTGATAATAATTAAGAAATAAATTTTTTTAAAATACTTATTAAGAAAAAAAGATTGACAATAAATCATTAAGTTAGAAAAATGATTAAAAGAATAACTACTACGAAAGGGAAATAAAAAAGACGAACATTATTAAAAAAAGCAAAATTAAATAACATGAAACAATCAAAATATAAGAAGAAAAAAAACTCAATATTGAGATTTGAACCCTAGACCTCCCACTCATCAAAATGAAGTCCCACCAAGTGAGCCAAGATACATGTTATGCACATGAAATTAATAAAATTAAAAATATTTAATTTTTTAATTTTCCTAAAGTCCCAAATATAAATTTTGGGGCCCTCCGAATGAGATCCTAGGCGTCGGCCCAAGTTGTCTAGCACTTGGGCCGGCCCTGCTCGAGATTTGGTAAAATTTGGTGATACTACATAAAAGTTCAAACGTGGTTCCAACCGTTTAACTTGCATTTAAAAGAATATGTGTGCTTGTTAATAGTATTATTTATTTTGCCCCTTGAATTCTTTAAAGAAAAATAAAAGGATAAATTACCTAAATTAGTAAATAGATTAATTCTAATTTAAAATGGTTTAATCCATGTAACTTTAAAATAACAATTATTATTATATTTTATTAATAGAAAAGTATACACACATTCATTTATTTCATGTTATATAGGATAAATGCATATTTTATTAGAAGTTATATTTATTTTTATGCAATAAAAAATTCATAAACGTAGATTTTTTTTAATCTTTACTCTAGTAAAAAAATATTTATATTCGTTTTAAATTATTTTTAATTTTAAAGTAATTTTATTCTTAAAATTTGGACAGTACAACAACCTTCACTAGAATTTTTGTAATTATGTTTTAATTCTCTCTAGAATTTGGTCAAAACAAAAGTCAATATATACCATATGGCAAAATGCATGTTCATTAAAGGGTGATGGCATCACCTCTTCTACTACACTAATCGAACACTTAGGGTGGTCACTAATCGAACACTTAGGGTGGTGTAAGGTGAAAATTTAAAATAGAAGAGATGAACTGCAAAAGAGGTTTATGTATTGTCACTTAATATCAGAGAGGTATAGGCAATTATCTATGGTGAAGTTTTATCACACATTTGACAGTTCTTTAAATTACAACAATACTTTTTCACTGTATAAACTTTTCGGCTCGTGTTGAATGTATTTCTCATGTTCTAAAACGATCATTTGTACAATTTTTTGGACGTAATCTAAATAATTAGTATAACAGACCATATATAATACTCTACTAATATGAACTGACAAAATTAGACTTTTTACTTGTAAATTTAAACTTTCTTTTCCAAATGTGCCAACTCCATGATTTTTTTCGATTAACAACCCGGAGGATTATAAGCTTGATTGCATTTAGACAACCAATCATAACAATTACCTCTATTTGGAAGTTATGCATGATCATAAAAGAGTTTATTTATTTATTTTATTTTTTTCTCTTTTCTTGGGTAAAAAAGAAGAGAATTACATTATATCATCCATGAGAATCTGCAAAACTAAATTAGGTGGCTACTTACATTGTCAGTGATGTCCCATTTTTGCTAGATCATCAACCATTGAGTTGACAGATCTTCTCACATGTTGGAATTGTATCTCCTACAACTTTCTCATCAGATTCTTCCAGTCTTCATGGATATAATAATCAATTTTTCACCTAATGTTACCCCTCCTACATTAGGGCTGAGCCCGGTTCGAGAAACCGAACGGATCGAACCGGAACCGAAAATTCGGTCCTGAACCGGACCGAATTTTCGGTTCGATAAATGGTTTTCGTCCAAGAACCGGCCAATGGAAGGTATCGGTTTTCGGTAATACCGGTTGGTTTACCAAACCGAACCGATAGAACCGATTTTTTTTTATCCTAAACCTAATTATTACTGCACTTCATAATATTAATTTTCTGCCATTTGTGTCTTTTTTATTGTAAAAAAAAATAGAAGAAGAAAAAACAAAAATATGTTTTCGGTTTTTTTGGAACGAACCGGAACCGAACCGGGTCGTTCGGTTTTTTACCGAACCGAACCAAAATTTTCGGTTCGACAAACGGTCCACGGTTTGAAAGGTACCGAACCGAAAAAAACCGAAGTCCGGTCCGGTCCGATTCGATTTTTACCGAACGCTCAGCCCTATCCTACATGCACACTAGATTCCATTTCGAAGAGCTTACAATTTAGCCTGAGTAATAGTACAGATTCTCGCCGAATTGCTGGAACTTGTAACCAATTGACCGTCATCGTTTTTGATAATTCCTCCAACAACCGCTGAATTCAAACATGGTATCCATATTTAATTCTGCAATTTAGTCGTGAACTTTATGATTCTCAGTCAAAGCATAGATGATATCATTTCCTCTAAAATTGCGTTTATGTCTTTAAATGATGTTTCGACATTAATTCTTTATAATTTTTTTTTTGGCATCATACATTCTTTGTAATTACTTGCACGGGAATTGAAACAATAGTAGCTATTTTGTACTTGAAGAAATTACTCAGAAGAGAAGATACCATTTTCCTATTAGTTATTACGACACCAATTTTTTTACCATTAATGGTTGAATTTTTTTTTTTATATGTTGTATTATGTCTTAATTCATATGTATTTTTAAATTAAGTCTTTTTTTTTTCAAAAATTCTAATTAAGTCATATTTTTCGTTATCATAATCTAATATTTCTTATTTTTCAAATTTAAAAATTTAAAAATTTGAAATAAAAACTAAAAATGTTTAAACTAACTAAATTCAAAATACAACTAAAATATTCATACTAGATAAATAAAATTTTAAAATTTAAACTTATCATATTATTAAATCTAACACAAACTAAAAAAAACAATATTATTAAAAGATAAATAAAATTAATTACAATTTTGTACACAATGTTATAATAAATAAAACTATTTTAAATTCTAAATGTTTTTTAACACAATTTTATATTTTTACACAGTAAGTTCTTTAAAAAGCCAAAAATTAATTAAAAAAATCAACAAGTGGCCGCCATTGCCTGGATGACCGGGGGTGGTCAAGCCATGACCGCCCACTTGCCCAAAAGACCACCCCCTCCCCCTTTTCCCTCTTAACCGCCCGTCTCCCCACCCTCTTTTGTTGTCTCCACCCGACGGCAGCCTCCCTCCCCCCTCTCGCCCTTTTGTCGACTCAGCTGAAGATGGCATAAGGGAAGTAAACATAATTGTTCTTTTGAAAAATGTTATTCACAGTTTGGGTAAGTGCACATCTATATGATGATCTCATCTATTTTCCTTTTCTATGATTTTTTATCCTTGTTAAAAGACCTACAAAAGTAAATAATGGCGTATCACCTATTAAAAAAACACTAAACTAGGAAAATACACAAAAATTAACGCCAAAAAAATGGAAATTAAAATTCAGTTGAACCTACTTAATTACTCGACTCAAACTTCCACTTTGGCCAAACATGCCAAAATCCTCTGAAGTTCTTCGATTAACGACTTGGAGGATTATAAAGGGCAACTAATTTAGATTGTTGATAAGGATCAATCCTAAAACAACGCAATATTTAAAGACGAAAATACAATTGCAACAGTACATAACAATGAAAGATGAAAAAAAAATCAATCATCAATGCTTTGATTGAGGATCATAACACCTACAACTCGATTGCAGGAAATTAAAGAAGCTTGTATAATCTTGGACAACTTCGAAATTAGCTCGATTGTCATGAAAAATAATAGCTCGATGGCATGCTAATACACTTTCAATAATTGCCTTCTTAATTTTGAAATTGTCCAAGATTTTACAAGAACTTTTAGTTGTCTGCAATCCACTGGTCGACTAATGTTCTTTATTATTCTCAGTCGAAGCACTGAAGATTGATCATCTTCCATTTTTCATTGTTATTGTTGAAGTTCCATTTCCGTCTTTAAATGTTACGTCGACGTCAATCTTAGACTTGAGAAGGGAAATCCATTATTCTTTTGCCGATGATTAAATTTCTTTAAGACTATATGTATGGAAATCACTGGATTTTTTTTTTTTTTTTTGATAAGCACGTATATTCCTTACTAATTTTTCTAACTAAATCAGAGATAATGAGGTAAAATGATTTTTATACTAAACTTTCTAATATTTTCTTCTTAAATAAAGGTATAAAAATTCAAAGATTTTCTAAAAGCCCACAAAAACAAATTTTATTTACTCAAAGGCCATTAAATTTTTAAAAATTACTCAAAGGCCATAGGATTAATTAACCAACAAAACTAAATTAATTAACTCTTCCTCATAAAATTAAACTTTAACAAATATACCCCAAAATTTTAAAAACTTCAAAATCAACCCACCCCAAAATCAATTCAATTTCTCTCCCAAAATCAACCCCAAACCCTAACCCAATTTACACAAATTTCACTCAAATCAAGGAAGAAAAGGAGGAAGAACAACATAAAAGGTAAGCCTTTGCAAGTTACTTGAAGTTTTGATGTATTATCGAGTGATTTAGTTAACAAAAATTGAGTGAATCGAACTGAAGTTCGCGATTTCTGGCGTGTGGCGTGTGGCAAGAAGACACGCCACGCGCCATTCTTATCTTCATGGCATGGGTAGTGGCCACACGCCACACGTCATGATGTTGTGCATGGCGTGTGGCGTGGGTAAATGGCCACACGCCCATGCCATGAAGTTGTGCATGGCGTGTGGCGTGTGGCAATTTACACACGCCACCCGCCAACATGGCAGTATTGTCTTTATTAATGCATTTTTTTAGATAGCTTGTGTATTAATTTTTATTTTTACTTGTAGGAATGACAAACTTAGAGTATATCTTCGATATGACGGTGATTTTACACACTAAATGGATGATAAATGGCATTGGAGTGGTGATAGAGATTCTGTGAAAACAATAATGGTGGATAGGAGAATTTCGTTTGAGGAACTACTCGATAAAATTTGCGAGAAGTTGAATTTAGATCGGGATACTGATATTTTTGAGATTATGCGCGAATGTGTTAATAACCTAATAGTGAAAGTATCAGATGAAGAAGATTGGGAGATAACAAAGCACTATGCCCGTAGTTCTTTTGATTTAATTTTGTAATTAATTTTTTCTCCGAGAGAAGAAATTATGAAGATAGAGGCAACTCCGGGTAGAAAAGAGAAATCGAAGAAACTTATGACCCGGGGTAAAGGAAAAAAACTCATGGACAAAGTTAGTTTCAATTACCAACATGATGGATGTGTTATAGGAGGATCAAGTGCACAAGATGATGTTGATGAGGAGATCATTGCCTCTATCCAACTTAACGTACAATGGAGGAAGTTGAACCACTACGTTGTTCTTCTCCATGTAGTCAGTGGTCTCCGCATGACAACGAAGGTCATAATGTTCGTTATGACTGCCGGAACTTTGACGGCGAAGATGATTATGGTGGTGCTGATGTATATGGTGAACACCGTAACATTGACAACGAGTGTGGTGATGTGGGTGATGATGTAGATGGTGATGTAGGTGGTGGTGGTGGTTATGGTGAAGAGCCTAGCCATGACGAATTTTACGAACCACCTAGTCATGAAGGCTTTGATAACGCTGATGTTGTTGCAAGAAATTATTCCCAGGGGAGGAGTGATGAATCAGGATGGACAGTTGGTCAACGTTTTACAAACAAAAAAGCGTTCATGGATACACTTTCTGACACTGCTGTAGCAAAAAAATGGGAAATTAGTTCGTATAAGTCTGACCCTAATAGGAAGATAGCTCGGTGTAACACTCCTGGTTGTCCATGGTGTTTATATGCGACTAAGGAACCTAAGTGCCTAAAATTTGTTATACGAACATATACAAACGTTCACACTTGTGGGATAGCGAATAGAGGTGCCGGTCATAGCCAAACAACAAGTCGGATGGTTGGTTTACGGACGTCAGGATTATATCTGAACGCCAATGAAGCCCCAAAACCAAGTGCACTGATAAACTTCATGCGTGCCGAAGAAAATGTTAACATTAGCTATATGACAGCTTGGAGGGGGAAACAAGTTGCTCAAGCAGAGATTATGGGTACATTCGAAGAAAACTTTGCCAATCTACCCTCCTATGCTTACAGGGGTAAAGGGCTTACTAAAGCGGTAAAAGATGTTTACCCTTTAGCTGATCATGGAGCATGTTACTTCCACCTCAAAGAGAACTTGGTAAAAAAGTTTGGGAAAGATGGGGTAACCAGGTGCTTTTACAAATCTGCTTTCGAGTACAGCGAGAGTGAGTTCGAAAAATATTTTGGTGTCTTGAAAAGCAAGAGCCCAGGATGTGCAAATTGGCTACAGAACGAGGTAACGTTTGAGAAATGGGCGAGAATCCACCATCGCGTGAAAAGATATGAGGTAATGACGTCTAACCATGTTGAGGTCCTTAATAATCGGATCAAAGATGCCAAATATTTTCCCATACGTTACTTTCTCAAATTTATTGTTGATTTGATGGGAAAGTGGTTTAGAGAGCGTCGTGCTGAGGCTGATGGATGGTCATCTGTATTTACCCCATCGAAGGAGAAGTTGATATCTGAGCGATATGAAAAGGTGTATGGGTGGCGCAAATGTGAATTATGGTATGATACATGGAAAGTGGAATCTACCGAATGGTCCGGAATTGTGGATTTAGAGGGAAAAACTCGTTCATGTGGCGTCTTTCAGATTGGGCAAATACCGTGTGAGCACACAATTGCAGCTGTCATGGACAAACGACCAAGAGATAGTGGTAAGTATGTGTTTGAGCTTGTTAGCCAATACTACACGGTCAAAAATACGCGTCAAGCATATTTTGAGCTCATAGAACCAGTTCCATCGCAAGACTAATGGATGAACATCCCTGATGATGTTATGGCGAGAGTAGTGCTACCTCCAGTCGCCGAAATAACCCGTGGAAGGCCTAAAATGTCACGACATGTATCATCCCTTAAAAATTCGAAGAGAAAATACAAGTGCTCAATTTGCAGAAGTACCGATCACAACGCAACTAGATCTCCCCAACGCGGCCAGAGTTCGGGCAATCACGAAAGTGAATCTTAGATGTTTAGTGAATTTGTAAGTTGTATTTGATGTTTATTTAACAATGTTTGATGTAATTGATGTTTTATGCAATTTCGTGTTCTATGAAAATTCGTATTAAATGAACATTTTAATTTTGTGCAGTTAATGGATTGAATTGCAATTATGAATTTTTTATAAATTTTGGGGGTAAAATTGTAATTTTTGAAAAGTTAGGGACCAAACTGCAAATATTTGTTAAATGCAAGTTCGTAGTGAGTGAACATTTTAATTTTGTGCAATTAATGGATTGAATTGCAATTATGAAATTTTTATAAATTTTGGGGGTAAAATTGCAATTTTTGAAAAGTTAGGGACCAAACTACAAATATGTATTAAATGCAATTTCGTAGTGAGTGAACATTTTAATTTTGTGCAATTAATGGATTGAATCGTAATTATGAATTTTTTATAAATTTTGGGGGTAAAATTATAATTTTTGAAAAGTTAAGGACCAAACTGCAAATATGTGTTAAATGCAAGTTCGTATGGACCAAACTGCAAATGCCACAATCCTAAACCCTAAACCCTAAATGATAAACCCTAAACCCTAAACCCTAACCCTAACCCTAACTTTATCACCAAAATGGAGTAGTAACATTTATAGTAACATTATATCCTTCGTAAATCATAATTTCATACATATTGGCCAATTTTTTAAGATTTGGTCAATTTATCACCCAAATGAAGAAGTAACACTTACAGCAACATTATATCCTCCGTAAATCATAACTTCATACATATTGGCCAATTTTTTAAGATTTGGTCAATTTATCACCCAAATGGAGAAGTAACACTTACAGTTACATTATATACTCCGTAAATCATAACTTCGTATATATTGATCAATTTTTTAAGATTTGATCAATTTATCACCCAAATGGAGAGTAACACTTACAGTGAGAATGCCAAGATCTGTGGACATTATTCACAATCATGTCCCTGAACTCTCTGATATATTTGCAGTTTGGTCTAACACTTTTCAAAAATTAAAATTTTACCCCCAAAATTTATAACAAATTCATAATTGCGATTCAATCCATTAGTTGCACAAAATTAAAATTTTCACTCACTACGAACTTTCATTTAACACAAATTTGTAGTTTGATCCCGAACTTTTTAAAATTTGCAATTTTACCCCCAAAATTTATAAAAAATCATAATTACGATTCAATCCATTAGTTGCACAAAATTAAAATGTTCACTCACTACGAACTTTCATTTAACACGAATTTGTAGTTTGATCCCAAACTTTTCAAAATTATAATTTTACCCCTAAATTTTATACAAATGGTCCATAACCGAATTAAATATTACAAAAAAAAAAGTAATTACTTAGTAGATTTTATTTTCCTAATATTAGCGGTAAAAGGAGATCTTAAATGCCTACTAGGATTTCTTATCCTATATTCTCTTCTTTTGCTCCTTGGGTTCTTTCCTACATTTATTATCATCACTATCGACTTCTCCATCACCATGAATGCAAGTATCTTCTGCATTATTACCCTGAGAATGCGTAGGTTCATTCCTACCAAAATGATCACCCTGAAAATGCGTATATTAAAATTCATATCAAACATTATCCAAAACCAATTTAATAAACACAAATACATCATTTAGATAAACACAACTCCAAAATCAATCTAATAAACAATATAGTCTAGAAACAATTTAGATAAAATTCAATAATCCACAACAATAAATTCCAATACCGTCTCTAAAAAAAATCCAGAAAAATAAAATTCAAGACAACAACTAAACCTGATCATATCATCATTGTCGTCGTCATCATCGTCATCATCATCGTTGTCGTTGTCGTTGTCGTCCCCTTCATTACCCTTTCGGCCTTCTCGTTCTTCCAGCATCATTCGATGGAGTTGATCCAGAGTTACTGTCAGAGAGTCGAGCCTCCCACTAAATCTCTGATCTATATTGTTCATCTGACCAACAAGTCTCTTATCTATCTCGTTTATATGACCAACAAGTCTCTGCTCCATATCACGTGCCTAGGCAGGTTGAGCTTGAGAAGATGATGGTTGAGCTTGAGAAGTAGAGGCACCATCTTGGCTGTTTCGGACACGCTTCTGACGTCGGCACACAGGGATAGAATCAGGAGCATCGGCATCTGAGGCAGCACCTTCTGCTGGAGCAGAATCAACTAGGGCGGATGGCCGGTTGGGGAATTCGGGAGCTCCCTCATCATCCCGAACAACCACATAAAGCTCTCCGAAAAACTCAGTTAATCGGAGATAACTAGGAAGGCGGGTACGAGGCCTGATGGAGTTGGAGAATGCTCTAGCTGATACATAGTACTCCATCCTAGGGGTGAGCCCGGTTCGGTTAACTGATCGAACCGGACTGGACCGATTGAATCGGTCCAGACCGAATACCGAACCGGTTTTCCGATTCGGTATTTGGTTCTTATCTCAGAACTGAACCTTTATAGGTATCGGTTTCGGTAAAATCGGTCGGTTTCTCGAACCAAACCGGTTGTACCGATTAATTTTTTTTTTAAATAGGTTGAGAAAACAGCACGCTTCTTACTCCCAAATTAAAATTCCAAATCCAATTTCTCCATCTCTCCCAAATTAAAATTCCCAATCCAATTTCTCCATCTCTTTTCTCCATCTCTCCCAAATTAAAATTTCCAATCCAATTTCTCAATCTCTTTTCTCCATCTTCGTCGCTACATCTCCTTTCTCCGCCGGCGTACGATTACCGAACCTAAAGTCCTAAATACTTTTCTCCACAACCACTCATTGAAGGCTAGAAATCTGCAAGAGTATTGTGAGTCTTCTTCAAGGTATTATTTCTCTTTCTCTCTCTTACTTGTTGTATTGTAACTGATTCATGTTTTCGATGTGACTATGACTCTTTTCTAATAATTTCTTCATTAATTGAAGCTTCATTGTTTTCTTCCCCTGTTTCTGCAATTTCCTTTGAAAAAACCATGTATTTATCCTTCAAATTAGGGCAAATTGGGTAGATGAAAAAACGGTATAACATAGAATTCGGTATAAAAATGACCGAACCGGACCGATCGGTTTTTGTACCAAACCGGACCGGACCGGACCGAATATTTCGGTCCGGTAAACGGTCCTTGATTTTTCAGGACCGAACCGGCTTAGAGCCGAGATTTTGATTGCTCAACCCTACTCCATCCCCAATATACCTTCAATATATACAAATTTACAGTTTTGTTATTTTTAAAACTTTAAAGAAATAATAAAAATTAAAATTTAGATAATAAATATGTGCTAATCAATGATAATTTTTTGATAATAAAATAATTCTAAATTCTAAAAAATTAGGATTTTGGTCAAAACAACTAATTGGGGTCAAAAGACACCCTTCAAATATATATATATGTATTAGATTAGATGGCTTAAGCTTTTTAGTTTTCTTCTCATTTTTTTTTAATTTTTGTATCTTATTTTATTTTTAATTCAATTTCTCATGATGTTTTTGTTCACTCATTTTTTTCTATTTGTCTAATCAATTTTATAATTGTTTGATTTTGCAGTGCAACAGAACTTTCCAATGGCACATATATTATATTAAAATTTTGCCCCTCCACTTACATGTATCAACTTGCATTTTCACCGGAAAACATAGTAGGGTGTAAAAAGTGTCAAAGATTATATATTTCAGGGTGTATAGTGTCAAGGTTCAAATTTAAGGGTGAAAGTGTCAAAGTATGGTAATTCAGGGCGCAAGTTGTTAACCATTCCAATTTTTTGTCTAATATTTTTTTTTTTAAAACAATTAATCATTAAAGTGATTGTAAATGATTTGAGTGTGTTTTTTAGGAGGTGGTGGTGTTTGTCCTGTGGCGGAGAAAGGTGGAGGTAAACATATAAGAAAAATTGTAAAGATATTACTAAATTAAGAAAAAACAAGAAAGTCCTAAATTAAATATATAGTTTCAGAATTATATATTAATTTGTATGTTATCATTGATTTATAAACGAAAAATTTTCGATGAAAATAATGAAAATTTTAAGTAATTAATCCTTTGAAAACTCTGAATAAACACTTGAACTTTAATTACGTAAAATTAAATTCATTTCGTGCATAGCACGGGACTTATGCTAGTATTATGTATAACACAACATATATTATGTATGTTATGATTGCGTTATAAGTCTAAATATGGAAGTTGATCATATTTGATACCATAAAGTATTTTATAATTAATTAATACAATATATCGAAATCCAGGCCCGGAATATTGAAGTAATCAATTATATATTTTTGTGTAGAGACTTAAAGTTTGAATGTTGTAGTGCCACCATGTCACCTCATTACAAAGTTGTTTGTGTCTGGAGATTTTGGAACAGACTTACTCAAATTTTAATTTACTCATCAGAAACTGGTGCTTGGGAAGTCTGTGGTGACCCCTTTACATCTTTCTACGTCAAGCTAAGAAACGGGGTTTATTGGAATGGGGCTGTTCATTGGATGTGTAGCAATAAACATTTGTGTTTCAAAATTGAGGTTCAGATGCTTCATGAAATGCCAAAAGTACCTTTCTCGATTGTCTGGAATTGCAGGGACAAATATTACTTTGGGGAGTCTGGTGAGGTTTAGGAGATGCTACATGGTGGGTATTGCATTATGGGTCTCTATGAATGACACATGTCTAAAGTGGACTACTTTTTTAATATAAAATAAAAAGGAATTGGTTCACTTTGGACATGTGTCATTCATAGAGACACATAATGCAATACCCATCATGTAGCATCTCCTAAATCGTCTAGTGATCACTTACACTTCGTGGAAACGCGTGAGACAAAGATTCAGTTAAACATTTATGAGCTGAAGATGGATTATTCTGAATGGTTTGTCAAGTACAGAGTTGATCTGTCAGACTGTCACCAGTTGTTGCTGCTTATCCTGAGATGATTCGGGATTTTAATAATCCGACAACGGGCTCATATTTCTATAATTTCTCTGTATTTTGCATCATTCGTGGTGATGAGGATTTCTTAGTTTTGCAAATCCTAGAAAAGTCATAAGACTCAATCTTAATCATAATACTTTCATAGCCTTACAGGAGTTGGAAAGCTCTCAAGTTTTCGATGAGTCAGATCTTGATGAATCTCAAGATGAATTGAAATATCAACACACAAATGGATTTCAATATATTGAGTCTCTTTGGAATGTTTAGTATTTGCTTTTTGTTGAACTTCTTTATGGTAATATTTTGTATTTTCTTCAGTACGAGGACGTTTTTTATAACATTTTTTAGTACAGTATATATTTTGATTTGGGCTCATGTTGATGTTGATGCTTCTCACCCAGTAATGAGTTTGTAGTTGTTACTAATCTTCTCCACATTTTTTCTAGTTGAGGATAATAGTATACATATGCGAGAATGATAATGATAGGGCTTGAGTTTTAAAAGGTAATCTAAGAACTTTAAAATTGTTGGTTTTCGGAAAACTAATTCGGATTCCTATCAGATTTTGATTTACTCCTCTGATACCAGTAGTTGGAGGGTAATTGAGAAGCCCTTTGCTGCACCAGCCATTCAGTTCAAAGATGTGGTGTATTGGAATGGTGTCCTACATTGGATTAATACAAATGTGGCTGGAGATTCTTTGTATTTTGATATTGAACACCAGGTGTTTGAGAAAATGCCTATGCCACAAGTTCCGGAGGGTTGGCGGTGGAGAAATAATTATTACTTTGGGGAGTCTTGTGATCATTTGCATTTCATTGAGATTTATGGTCTACAAGTTGAGTTCAATGTTTATGAGATGAAAAGAGATTATTCCGAGTGGTTTGTTAGTTATCGAGTTGATATTTCAATGGTTTTTGCTCCTAATCCTGAGAGTATACAGCTTTATCCTGACCCGATGGAGGGGTGGACGAAACAAGATTTCTCTGTATTTTGCATGGTTCGTGGCGAGGAAGAGGAGGATTCTTTCTTGGTTTTGCAGATTCCAGGGAAAGCCATACGATATAATCTTGTTTCTAAGACTTTCGAAGAGTTACATAAGTTTGATGGTGCTGTGCATAAGAATTCGTTAAGATTTCGGGATACAAATGGATTTCAATATATTGAGTCGCTATCTTGTGTTTAGACAATTTTATTTTTAATATTCAATAGTTCCATTTGATAGGTCTAGTGAGTCGATAAACAAGAGCACTTCAATATATTGAGTCTATGTGTTATCATGTTTTAGTACTTGCTTTGACTCTGGGTTTGGGTTACAGCTTCAGTTTCTACTCCGTGAGTGGAAGAAGATGATTCTTTCAAGCTTGGTAATATAATACAATCTTGTTTTTTTAAACCTTGGAAAAAGCTAAGTGAGTTTGAGGGTGTGTGGTTGACTATTGTTTGAGATTTACATGTAAGATTGTATATAATGTATTTAGCAACAATTTCCTTCGGGAAAAACATAAAAAGTCCTTTTAAATCTTGCTTAGAAGTGAAAATGGAACACATGTAGTTCCGGTTTGTAATTTACATCCTTTATGTTTTCTCTTGTCCGCAATTTTATTCTTAAAATTGATGTTCTTAAATTGTTATACAAGCAAACAAATTGTGGGGTTTTGTCACTCTGGCTGCCACAAGGTGGTATTTAACTATGTCGCATTTGTTGCAATTTTTATAGGTGAATGAAATAGGTTGAGAGAAGATTTGTATTTGTTCGATCCAAAGAGGTACCATTTGGATTGAAACATAGTGTCTTTTGCAAAATGACATTTTTACATCTATTAAATATGAGACGTAATCTGGTCAATTCTAACTGAATTAATTGCAACTAAATCAAAATTAAAATTCTTACTTCTCCAATTCTTATTTTAGTTTCAAAATGTCGAAGTTCTATTTGTTCCAACTTGCATGTGGCCTTTTTGTTTGTGCAAACAACAAATGATCAAGATTGTTGTATCTTCAGAGACTACCAGGGAATAATGTGTGCACCGTAAGCAGCTTCGAAACTATTATTTTAAGGAGATTACATACACAGCCTCAGTCTTACTATTTTCAATTGTTGTGGTTTTCTTTAAATTGTTCTACGGATTAATTCGATCCAAATAAGTACGTTTATATGTTTTATTACGTGGACAACTATGTGTGAATTTTAGTTGCCTAAATAAGTACACAAATTGTTTAACACCAACAACCTTAGTTTGCTTATATTTCTGTCAAGTTTGAGAACAAGTTATTGGGAGTAATTTTAATTTTTCAGAGAGTTATCTGAGAAGCTATAACTGTAGATACGCATGAGAATGATTATGAATCAAGAAGGCTTGATTTTTGAAAAGGTGGGCTTGTAACTTTGGAAGTTGGTAACTCTCAAAGTAGAAATAGATAAAAAGGCTGGGAATAATCATTAGATGCGTTTATGTAACATAGCGAAATTTAAAATATGGTTAGCTCTAGAAAGGTAAAATTTTATTTTTGGCCCCTCTAAAGTTGCTGGGTTTTAAATTGTCATTTGTGGTGCCTCTATGATATAAGTCATTTATTATGTTACCGTCATCAATTTCATTCCTTATCTTCGGAAGATTGTAATTTTCATCGGAAATCATTAATTTATGTCTTGTTTGACCAGGAAAATTAATTTTTTTGGTGAAAATCATCAATTAATGTCATATCTGACCAGAAATTTTAATTTTGCGAAAAATATCATATATCGAGTGACACTTTAAAATTGAGAATTTCATATTCTTACTTCAAAATTTACAAGTTCAAGTCACGTGATGGGTCTATAACTTAAATTTTTGATGAAACAATCAATGTTCGATGATAATTAAAATATTTCGACAATAAATACTAAAATTGATGACGGTAACACAGTAAATAATCAATTTTAAAATACACTCACTTCCAAAATAAAATTTCATCGCTCTAGAGACTTGTTCATATTCATCTTTGTGCCAGCTCCATCCCCCTCCCCCAAATGTTGTCACAACAAAAATTGATAGGTGTCGTTGGAAAGGGGAATGGGGTTTAATTTGGGGCTGTCCGAGGCTAGGCTAGGCTATGCAGGTATGTTGATATTCTTTTTTATTTATTTTATTTTCATTTTTGTTTTGTTATTTCATGTAAATGTAATGTTTGCAAACCTAGGAGGGATCACACTAATTATGATTGTTTGGAGAGAATGGACGCGAACTACACCAAATTTCAAGGGAGGTCCTTGTAATTTAAATAAACATCGGAAGAATATTTATTACTTTCTCCATTCCATTTTTCTTTATCTTTTGGTACAGTTGATAAATCAACTTGATTAAATTTATAAAAATTATGATAAATAATTTAATTACTATATTTCACTAATAAGTTGATAATATCACATGATACCATATATGTTAATAATAATAAAATTTAATGCACCACAAATGTGAATAATTTAATATAATAAGTCACTTAAAAAATTAAAAAATTTGATCGAATATTGTAGCTAATTGAGTAAAATAATGGAACGAATAGAGTACATGTTTAAAAATACTTACACATTTAATCTCCCAATGCAATATATTGAAGAAAATTATTTAATTCAATTGTGGCTTATATGGTCTTGAAGGAATCTTAGAGTCAATTATAATTCATAAAATAATATATATTCACTTGGCCCCTTCCCGTAAATATTATTTTTAAACGATAATTTTTAGTTATTTAAAATTATAATTTTCTTATAAAAGTCAAGAACTAAATTGATACATACAAATTTTATGGGGACTTAAGTAGAACTGTATTATAGTGAATGGACTAACATATCCTCATGAATG
Source organism: Penstemon barbatus (assembly GCA_003313485.2). Lineage (NCBI taxonomy): Eukaryota > Viridiplantae > Streptophyta > Magnoliopsida > Lamiales > Plantaginaceae > Penstemon > Penstemon barbatus. The sequence goes on from CM064880.1 coordinate 11,190,519, forward strand.
CACATGTAACTCACGTGAACTCGACGCAATCGTGGATAACTTGAAAAAGTCCAAAGTGAAAGAAATAATATAAGGAGGACTATTACTAACATTTACCCTTTTATTTATTTTCATTTAAACAGATACATTTTAGTTAAGAACGTTTGAACATTGAGCTAAATTTAAACAAAATTGTAATATTAACAAAATTGTTTAAAAAACATACTTGTGTGAATTTGAAAAATGAAGATTCTATAACCGATCGGATCAGGACAAGATCCAATGGACTCAAAAAATTTTAATTTTAAATAAGATGTGAAGCGGACAAAATTCCGACCAGACATGAAAAAACTGAAGTTTGGATCAGACCTGGACTGAATAGCATAATCCAACCCATTGACAATCCTAATTTAGGTGACTTGGAAGAATTGAGTTGACAATGTTTCTATTGTTGTGATTTTATCACTTTAGAACTCCACCGTCTGGAAAGTATAAATTGAATTTATAGAATAATTATTAAAAATTAATTATATCATTACGAATGAAATAAAATATCTTTTAAACTTATTTGGTAGCACTTCTAAAACATAAGTTAAAGATTATTACAAACTTTTTCAACATGCAACTATTCAATTCATCATGTTAAACGTGAACGTGATTCTCTTCTTCGTATGTGAAAAGAAAAATAAATATGATAACATTCTTATTTTGAACATATAAGTATCTAAGATATTGTTTGATCCTACTAAATTTGTTGAATTAGCGCACTTACCATTGTTATAATATAATGAAATTCGAATTTGAACTTTCACTTTGACCAAACGTGTTGAAGTCCACGAATTTCTATTAATGGCTCATAGCACTATAAAGACAGTTGATTTGGGTCGTTGATAAGCTCAATTGCAGGAAGACAATCACTCTTAATAGCTGTCTTTTATTTGGAGTTTATACAAGTTCAAAAAATTTTCTTTAGTAATTTGCAATTCAATCGTGAACTTTATCAGTCGATGCATAAAAAATTTATCATTTTTCATCTCTCTCAGCTCCCTCTATTGTTGCAAAAACGGCATTTTCATCTTTAAATATCGTTTCGATGTTAATGTTAAGACTTAGAAAAGGAAGACCAAGATGCTCTTGCTTATGATTACATTTTCTCTACTATTTTTTTCACTACACCAAAAATATTGAAGCAAAGAAATTTTTTTTTTAATACACTTTTTAATTTAGTATAAATACGAAATTCGAAATATAGTCTAAAGCAAAAATTGATCCAATAATGAACGGCTGATTTTTGTTAACCCTAGTCTCTTCCCTATTTCTCTTCTCTCGTCAATTAAGCTCCTCCAATATATTCAAACCCATTTCTCCCTGGATCAATCAACAACCATACAAACACTCCCAATCTGTCTTCAATTATACCTTCTCACTGTTGCCCCTGATTTTGTACTGATTAATTGTTCTTTCCGGTGATTGCTGTTAAGTTTGTAAGTTTTTGGATAATTCGCTGTTAACTTCTTCCCATTTTTTTAGCTTATATTTCGAATATATATGAACGTTGCAGGGAGTTTATTCATTGGCTTTACTGTGTAGAACTCAGTTTTTGGTGTTTTAAAAACCATAAATTTGTTATTTTTAAGCGAAAAAGTAATTTACACATTCTTGTTTACCTTCTCCCCTGTTTATGTCCTTAGATTAGAACCAGGGAGCTTCTATTTATGTTTTTTTATTTATGAAATGTGTGAACTAATTTGACCTTCTAATTTCTAATCATCATTCTTTGCCAAACATAAATCTGCAGTACTCTTAAAATCATGGAAAAAATCAAATTACGCAAAGCAGTGCAACAGAGATTCTGGTGCGTCTACCTCTAAAATCACTCATCCGCTTCGAATCGGTATCCAAAAACTGGCAATCTCTCATCACGAGTCCGAGATTCCGTCATCTTCGCAGTCGGACCATTGGTCTCATGTTGCGACGTGTGTTCGACATTCCAGAAGGTGGTCGCCGTCATGAATATGTTCCCTTTTTCAAAACTTCATTAACCAGAAAAATCGGGTATCCAAAAGACGTTGATTTGGGCAGAGTTTTACAGTCTTGCAATGGGCTCTTGCTCTTTGTCAGATATTTTGTTAGGGAGCGTAGATTCTATGTTTGTAATCCCAGTACCAATCAACTTTCTTTTGTCCCACCAGAACCAAAAGAACGTAAGTTGTCTATGCACATGAGCTTGGTTTTCGACCCCACCATGTCACCTCTTACAAAGTTGTTTGTGTCCGGACATTGAGGAACAGACTTACTCATATTTCTATAATATCTCCGTATTTTGCATCGTTCGAGGTGACGAGGAGTTCTTGGTTTTGCAAATTCCTAGAAAAGTCATACGATTCATTCTTAATCATAATACTTTCATAGCCTTACGGGAGTTGGAGAGCTCTCATGTATTCGGTGAGTCATATCTTGATGAATTTCAAGATGGATTGAGATGTCAATACACAAATGGATTTCAATATATTGAGTCTCTTTGGAAGGTTTAGTATTTGCTTTTTGTTGAACTTCATTATGGTAATATTTTGTATTTTCTTCAGTTCGAGGATGTTTTTTATAACATTTTTTAGTACAGTATATGTTTTGATCTGGGCTCATGTTGACGTTGATGCTTCTCACCATGTAATGAGTTGATCTTTTTGCGGTTGTTACTAATCTTTCCCACATTTTTTCTAGTTGAGGATAATAGTATACATATGCGAGAATGATAATGATAGGGCTCGAGTTTTAAAAGGTAAGCTAAGAACTTTAAAATCAGGAAAATAAGAAAATATAGGATAAACAATTTGATGTGTTTACAATGCACAGAAAAAAAAAATGACTTGTTTAATTTAGCGTGAATTAAAATATATTAAGCACCACTAGCTTGTCCATATGATATTCTTAGGTGCACATCAATAGTAGGAATTAAGTTAATGTTATAATTTCTTGAATTGTTAACTTTAAAAATTGGGAAAATAAGAAAATAATGGATAAACAATTGATGTGTTTAACTTCGCGTGATTTAAAATATGTAAAGCACGACTAGCTTGTCGATATGATATTTTTAGGTGACAGATCATTAGTATGAATTAAGTTTACCACCCTAGAGGAAATTTAATTCAATTTACAAAAATTGTCTTCATGTATGAAGTTATTTGTTCAAAGATGGTTCATGGTTATAAATATGCTCTAGCAAAATACTCGAATATATGGTGCATTTAAATAATAATAATTTCTCCCCTTGATTTAAAAATTAAATAATACGAAGAGATAAAGACCTATAAAATTTTAGATGGATTAGTTTTAATTTAAAATGGACCAATCCTAATCATAAATGGGTTAACCAATATAAATTTAAAATAATAATATTTAATATTTATTATTAATAACACTAGAATATTTGTAGTCTAATTTATTTATAAATTAGTTTGTGATAATTACTTCAAATTAATATCTTACGCATTAGCAAAGAAAAGGAATAATTTTCTGTTTTATGACATAATCTTTTATGAAAAGTTTTTCTCTTTTTTTTTTTTTATTAGAACATATAATTTTGATAAGTGTTACAATCCCATAGTTTAGGGGGTTAAATTGTATATAGCCCATTTAGAAATTCTATAAAGCATCAGGTCAATTTTGATTTGGGAGGCATTCTTTTCTAAACCCTCGTCTCTTCTCCCCAGTTTCCCTCTTCTCATCTGTATCTTCTAACCCTATTAATCAATCAACAATCTATCTTAAGTTATACCCACTTGATGTATCCGCTGATTTTCTATTGCCGCTGATTATGTGTTCTTCCGGTGATTACGTGTATATCGAATATGAAGTCATTTTTCTTTACACATTTTGTTTAGCTTTCTATTAATCATTAACATATATGCAGTAGTCTTACAATCATGAAAAAAATCAAAATATGTAAATCAGTGCATCACAGAAACTCTGCTGAACTTGTTGCTTCAGTTGATGATCTCTTGATACAAATTCTTCCTAGCCTCCCCATAAAATCACTGATCCGTTTCAAATCAGTGTCTAAACACTGGCAGTCTCTCATCACGAATCCAAAATTCTGTCATCAACGCAGTCGGAAAATAAATCCCGCCATCGGTCTCTTCTTGCCTGTCGCCAACTCTCAATTCGAATATGTCCCGTTCTATCCCAACAAAACTAACCCACAAGTCAAAAAACTCGAATTCATCAAAGACCCATCCGGCATTAGTATTGTACAGTCCTGCAATGGGTTATTTCTCTGTTACAGCTTTCGGGCCCAAACCAACTCCAGGTACTCTGTTTACAATCCAACTACCAAACGATTTTCCACTCTCCCAAAACTTGAAGGAGAAGGAGTATATGGGATTAGATTATGTTTTGATCCCTCAAAATCTCCCCATTACAAAGCTGTTGGTGCTCGGAAAATTAATTTGGATTCCTCTGAATACCAATATCAGATTCTGCTTTTCTCCTCCGATACCGGCCTATGGAGGGTAATTAATGAGTCCTTTACTCAACCACGTATCTTTTTCGGAGATGGGGTGTATTGGAATGGTGCCATACATTGGATTAGTAGTAGTGTTGCTGCAGCTTCTTTATATTTAAATATTGAACACCAGGTGTTTAAGAAAATGCCTATGCCACAAGCTCCGGAGGGTTGGCATTGGAGAAATAATTATTACTTTGGGGAGTCTTGTGATCATTTGCATTTCATTGAGATTTATAATCTACAAGTTGAGTTCAATGTGTATGAGATGAAGAGGGATTATTCCGAGTGGTTTGTTAAGTATCGAGTTGATATTTCAGTGGTTATTGCTGCTAATCTCGGGATGCTATGGGATCTGATGTATTGGAAATGCAACGACACATTCTCTATATTTTGCATGGTTCGTGGCAAGGAAGAGGATGATTCTTTCATGGTTTTGCAGATTCCAGGGAAAGCCATACGATACAATCTTGTTTCTAAGACTTTCAAAAAGATACATGAGTTTGATGGTGCTAAGGCTCATAATTCTGTAAGTTTTCCTAGTACAAAGGGATTTCAATATATTGAGTCGCTAAGTTGTGTTTAGACCCTTATCTTTTTAATATTCAGTAGTTCCATCTGATAGGTCTTTTTAATATTCAATAGTTCCATTTGGTAGGTCTAGTGAGTCGATAAACAAGCGCACTTCGAGATATTAAGTCTATGTGTTATAATGTTTTAGTACTTGCTTTCTTTTGAACTATGACTGACGTTTTGAGTTACAACTTAAGTTTCTGATAGAATTTCTGAACGCATAAATACTACATGTTTTGAATAGTAATGTATACCAAAAAAACAAATATATGTATACGGCTCTACTCTTTCAAGGGAATGGAGATTATTGCATGACATGTTGATACATTTCATCAAGTACCATTGTCTATCTAGTATGGGCGTAGAAGAAGATGATTATTTCTTGGTCTTAAGGAAGTGCAATATAATACTATCTTGTTTTAAGATTTCCATGTATAGGACTCCAAACATAATTTAGCATCTGAAACTTCACCAAGGATAAACTTCGGTACACTTGTGCTTGAAAGCAGTCGAGTTAGCGACTGAGAGAGGATGGACAAACATAGTGCTTGAAGGTAATTGTAGTTCAGTTTGGATGGTAGCCGTATGACACAGGATAATTGGTCACCTATTGGTCCCATTCTTAATGACATCAAGAGTATGTTGGTCCATTTCCAGTCTTTTACTGTGAACTTATTCGCCGTCTGGCAATGAAGCGGCCCTGATAGAACTCGAAACATTGTACGGGCCGAAACCATTTGTCTTCCGAAAAACACCATCGCTTATCTTAATTAAAAAAAGGGTACAAGTGTATTTAAGTCGAGTTTGAGAACGAAGAAGTTGTTTTGAGAGTTGCTGAAAAATGATTCCAAAACAAAAGATATGCATGAGAATGAATATGAAACAATAAGGCTCGATTTTTTAAAAGGTAGGCTAGTAGCTCTTAAATTAGAAATAGAAGAAAAAAATGGGAAAATCCATTTGATGCGGTAATATACCGAGATTTTGAAAAGCTTCAGAGACTTGTCCATGTGATATTGAAGTTCTCCCCTATGGCATTGGTCGATTTATTAAGATATTTGTCCGATTAGAGATTTGTTGAATTTGATTCAAACACAAAACTCTGTAATTCAAATTTCGTGAAATGAATATGAATATAGGTTGATCCAATAAGTTAATCCAACAATAAATAAAATTTTCATGCATATACTATATACATAATATTTTATTAAGATAAGTCACATTAATAATATTTAGCATTTGATTTAAGAAAATATTAGTTAACAATTCATTCATAATAGATGAGCTGATGAGGTGTTAGTAGTTGCTGAAACTACATAGAATGTTTCCATAATTTTACCTTAACATCAGTGAGGGTGTAGGCAATCTCTCTTATTAATTTCAGCCTGAATTCTAAATTGTCTAGTGAAGCTTCAGGCAACTCTTAATAATATCACAAAACTTTTTCGACTATTGAGTTCACGATGAACGTGTTTCTCCGGTTCCGATAGGAAAAATGTTCTATATACATAATGTTCAATTTACTTCCTGTAATTTGTTAAAGAGCATTTTACCCTTTATGAAAATTTTAAATAAAAATGTACATCATTCAGTTGGAGAGTTTAACTCAATTGTCGAAATAGTGAATGAACATGAAATGTATTTGTATAATATAGGGAGGTAAATTGCCACGTGTATCGTAACACAAGGGTATAAACTATGACATTATTATAACACATGAGGTTAAGTGTCACTTATAAAATATTAGGAAGGCGGTGTAAAATTTTTATAAGATTATATGGGATAATTTTTTTTTCCTTTAAATTATGAATTATTGTGTTGCACTTACCTCCCTAAACTCTTTGGCCGGAAAAGAGTTCAGGGGGTAAATCGCAACACTAATGCAAGTTCAAGATGGACAGTGCAAAAAATTAAAGTTCATGGAGAAAGTGCAACTTAACTACAAGCTAAGAGTGAAAGTGCGATATTCTCTAATAGCTTGTTTGGTTGTCAAGAAAGTGAGGGAATGAAAAGGAAAGGAAAAGGGAAAAAAAGTCATTTTCCTCTACTTGTTTGGTTGTCAGGAAAATTATTTTCTTGTAGATGTTTGGTTGTCAAGAAAATTTAGGAATATAATATTTTTTATAAAGGTTTTTGTTTGAAAGTGATTGTAAAATAAAACTTATCAAATTAATCCCTAGAAAATATAAGTACAAATCGAGTAATTGAATCAAATAAAAGCTAACAATAATGAAATAAATAAACTAAAATAGCTTAATAAATCATAAAAATCATTGCTATGGTCATCAATGGTTTTGTATATACATTTATTATATATATATAATATATATCTTTAACTTTTCTTTGGTTGAGATTTATGTAAAACTTAGTTGATATTGTCTTTTGTTATTTGTACTTTTTTATTCCAAGATAAGATTTATGTTATCTTTGTTGATAAAATATTGTATGAATAATCATGTTATCATTATATTAACTATAATATATATTAATTTGACGCTATCGTAGATTTTTTAGTCACCGAATTTATATAAATTTTTTAAATTAACAAGGGGTTATCGTCAATTTTTAAAGTTAACAGGGGGTTTCTGATAATATTTTAGGTAAAAGGGGTGCTTTTGCATCATTTTGTGGGGGTATAATTGTTATAATGACTTGAGAGGGTATTTTTTTGCTAATAATAAATAAGCACAAAGGGGCTTTTTATAGGAAAAAATCACAAATGAAAAAATTATGATAGTTAGACAAAGTACAAGGGGTGTTTTGCAATTTACTAAAAAGATTTCCGAGGATTTCCCGATCAAATTGGTGGGAAAAATTTTTCTTCACAAAATTGTCCTGCAAAAAGGTTGAAGGAAAATAATAATTTCCTTTCCTACTATCCAAACAACAATGAGAGAAAAAAAAAAAAAAAAACTCACTTTCTGAACAACCAAACAGTACATAAATATCACTTTCTGAACAACCAAACAGTACATAAATATTCTAACAGGTAACAATGACGTAATGACGTAATGGAGTTCCAATTAGAAGCTTGTTCTGCAATACTTTAGAGATTAGTCAATAAGAATTGTTAATCACAACAGCTTCCAAAACAATCTTTGCTTAATGAAATAGCTTAAATACACAACTAAAATTTCCAAAAACTATAACCACAATGAAAATCAAACTCAAACTCCTCAAAACAACCACTCAACAAAAATCCGCTGAAATCGTAGCCTCCATTCCCGATCTTTTCATTGAGATTTTCAGTCCGCAGGTTGAGTTCAATGTTTATGAGATGAAGAGGGATTATTCTGAGTGGTTTGTTAAGTACCGTGTTGATCTTTCTATGGTTGTTGCTTCTTATCCCGAGATGATAAGGGCTAATTTTGACCCAACGGACTGGTATTATTACGCTTTCTCTATATTTTGTCTAGTTCGGGGTGAGGAAGAGGAGGATTCGTTCGTGGTTTTGCAGATTCCAGGGAAAGCCATACGATACAATCTTGTTTCTAAGACTTTCGAAAAGTTACATGAGTTTGATGGTGCTAAGGTTGAGGATTCTTTACGTTTTCCTAGTACAAAGGGATTTCAATATATTGAGTCGCTATGTTGTGTTTAGACCCTTATCATCTTAATATTCAATAGTTCCATTTGATAGGTCTAGTGAGTCGATAAGCAAACTCACTTCAATATATCGAGTCTATGTGTTATCATGTTTTAGTACTTGCTTTCTGTTGAACTTCATGACTGTATGAACACATAAATACTAGAAGTTTTGAATAGTAATGTAATATACGTCTCTACTCTTTCAACGGAATGGAGATTATGGCACAGCGCGATGATACATCTCATGATTAAGTACCAAGTTTATGTTTCAATTGTAGTTGTTTCTAACCCTCCCCGGTTGATTTTGATCTTGCAGACTGGTACTGCTAAACTTTCTCCTATTGTTTAAGATTTCCATGTACGAATGTATGGAATTATTTATTTTGGCATATTAATGAAGATATAGAGAGGAATTAATTTTGTATATTTTTCATTTGAATTATCCACCTTTAAGAGAAATAAAAAATGCCTTTTTAGCGATGAAAATTTGACTTTTCGAAAAGATGCCACTAATGGTATGCAATGCATCTATTTTTAAATGTTTGATATTTTATTCTTTAAGGGCATCTCTAGTGTATCGTATCAAGGGGAGGGTGGATTTGGGGGTTTTTGGATCTAGGGGGTGAAAAAGTAAAAAAAAATGTATAGAGGGGGAAAAAGGGGTAAATGGATTCAGTCTTCACTTGGACTGCTTGAAGCTTTGAGGCAATCCAACCTATTGCCTCACCGCTTGAGTCATTCAGCTGCTCTTCGTCCCAATTTATTTTTTTTTCTTTTTTAAATAAAACCTCTTTTAATTTAAAAAAATTTCTTTAAAATATCTTATTAAATAAAATGTAATTCTTATTTAATCTTAATTTTATTTAATTTGTGTACTATTTTTAAAAAGTTAATTTTGGTATAAAAATGTAACTTTTATTTAATAAAATCAAATTTAATGTAACTATTATGTTGGAAATTTTAATGTCAATATTAAATTATTTTTATTATTTTCAAATCATGTCAATCAATTATTTAATTGTTGTATTATTGTGCACCAATTTTAAAGTCCCTTTAAAAGTTAATTATTAGAAACTCAAATTTAATTTAATTAATAAAAGTGAAACCTTAAAAGAACTTTTTTTTATTTGATAATAAACCTTAAAAGAACTTAATGGACCTTACATATGATTCGTTAAATTAAAAACGATATAACCCTAACTTAATGAACTTTATTATTATTTAATTATTATTATTATTATTATTATTATTATTATTATTATTATTGCTATTATTATTATTATTATTATTATTATTATTATTATTATTATTATTATTATTATTAAGTGAGAGTGGAGAAAATGAGAATTTTAATTAAATGGAATTGATAAATTGATAAATTTTAGATGACTTATGAAAAGAAAAGGGGAAGCTGGACTTGAATTCTGAGGGGAAGCTGGACTGAGTGAGGGAAAACTATACTTGGACTGAAGCAACACTGGAGATGCCCTAAGTATGTAGAAATATGATATCAAAAGTGTAATTCTTTTAAGAGCGCTCATTTCATAGGTTTTTTTTTCTTTTAATGAAAGGATAGTTATTCACTCGTGAAACGGGTTTTTTACAAGTTAACTCTCTGTGATATGTCTAATGGGCAATTTACCTCCCTGTTAAATAAAAATAGGCAATTTAACTCCCTCTGAAATGAAATAATGAGCAATTTACTTCCTTGTGATATAAAATAGGCAATATACCTCCCTGTGAAATGAAATAATGAGCAATTTAATTCCCTGTGATATGGAGACCGATCCTCGTAAATCTCGTAGGGATCGTGCCAGAATTTACAAACAATCGGAAAAAAAATATTTACAATTGTAGAGTTGGATACAACAAGATTAGGCAATCTCAACTTGGATGAATATATGATGTGCCGTGCCAGTATTCGAAGTAAAGAAGCCAATGACCAACTAAGAAAAGACTTAGTCGAACATGTGTGGGTAACACACGGGGTGTAAGGTTAAGGTTGTATTTTTTATTTAAGTTGTATTATGTCTTAATTCAGATGTATTTTTAAATTAAGTCTTTTTTTTTCTTTCAAAAATTCTAATTAAGTCATATTTTTCGTTATCATAATCTTTCTTATTTTTTAAATTTAAATTTAGAAATAAAAACTAACAACGTTTAAACTACAACCTAAATTCAAAATACAACTAACAATGCTCATACTAGATAAATAAAATTTAAAAATTATAACTAATCATATTATTAAACCTAACACAAACTAAGAAATACAATATTATTAAAAAATAAATAAAATTAAGTACAATTTTTTACACAATGTTATAATAAATAAAACTATTTTAAATTCTAAATGTTATTTTACACAATTTTATATTTGTTTACACATTTAATTTTTTTAAAAACCAAAAAAATAATTAAAAAAAATCCAACAGGATGCCGCCATTGCCTGGATGACCGCGGGTGGTCAAGCCATGATCGCCCACTTGCCCAAATGACCGTCCCCTTCCCCTTTTCCCCTCTTGACTGCCCGTCTCCCAGCCCTCTTTTTCTGTCTCCAACCGACGACATCCTCCCTTCCCCCTCTCGCCCTTTTGCCGACTCAGTTGGAGACGGTCTAAGGGAAGTAAACGAAATTGTTCCTTTGAAAAATGATATTCACAATTTGGGTAAGTACACATCTATATGATGATCTCCTCTATTTTCCTTTTTAATGATTTTCTATCCTTGATAAAAGACCTACATTAGTAAATAATGGTGTATCCCCTATCAAAAAACACTAAATTAGGAAAAACAAAAAATTAACGCTAAAAAAATGAAAATTAAATATTAATTGAACCTACTTAATTACTCGACTCAATCTTCCACTTTGGCCAAACATGCCAAAATCCGTGAAGTTCTTCGTTTGACGACTTGGAGGATTATAAAAGGCAACTAATTTAGATTGTTGATAAGGATCAATTCTAAAACAACGCAATATTTAAAGACGAAAATACAATTTCTACCGTAACAGTGAAAGATGAAAAAAAAAATCAATCATCAATGCTTTGATTGAGGATCATAACACCTACAACTCGAATGCAGGAAATTAAAAGAAGCTTGTATAATCTTGAACAACTTCGAAATTAGCTCGATGGTCGTTAAAAAAATTAATAGCTCGATGGCATGAAGACGTACTCTCTCAATAATTGCTAGCTAGATGGTCATTAAAAAAAAAATAGCTCGATCGCATGCAGATATACGCTCTCAATAATTGTCTTCTTAATTTTGAAATTGTCCAAAATTTTACAAGGTTTTTTAATTGTCTGCAATCCACTGGTGGACTACTGGACTCTATTATTCTCAGTCGAAGCATTGAAGATTGATCATCTTCCATTTTTTATTGTTATTGTTGAAGTTCCATTTTCGTCTTTAAATGTTACGTCGACGTTAATCTTAGGATTGAGAAGGGAAATCCATGGTTCTCTGCCAATGATTAAATTCTTTAAGATTATTTCTATGGAAATCATTGGATTTTTTTTTTTTTTTAATAAATACGGATATTCCTTACTAATTTTTCTAACTAAATCAGAGATAATGAAGTAAAATGATTTTTATACTAAACTTTCTAAAAAATTTCTTCTTAAATTAAAGGTATAAAAATTAGTAGGATTTAGAAAAGATGTCTATATATTAGAGGCTTAGAGCAAATTTAATCCATCAGTTGGCGACAGAAACCCTAGTCTCTTCCCAAATTTCTCTCGTTCTTTTCAATTAGCTCTATATCTCTTCCGATATCTTCAACTCGAGCCTCCCTGTAAATCAATTAAAAAGTTTACAAACACTCTCAATCTTCAATAATTATGGCGGACTGAGAAGGAGACGATAGATGGAATGAATTTACTCTTTTTGCCGCTGATTTTGTTCACAAATCCTCTGATTTAAGGCGTTCATTCCGGTGATTGCTGTTACGATTATTTCCTTTCAGCTTTTCGGGTAAATTGTGTTTACTTTTTTCCTTTTGTTGAGATTGTATGAGCGGATCAATATTCGTTGGCTTTATCATCTAGAGCTTAATTTTTGGCTACAGATTTGTTATAGTTAAGCAAAAAGTCATTTGTTTACACAAATTTTTGTTTGGCTTTATCATTGATTCATTTGTGAATTGTGCGAAGTAATTTGCCCTTCAAATTTCTAATCTGCTTTCTCTGCCAAACATATATCTGCAGTAGTTTCACAATTATGGAAAAGATAAAAATGCGTAAAGCATTGCAGCAGAGAAACTCTGCTGAAATTATTGCTTCAAATGATGATCTCTTGATAGAAATTTTGTTGCATCTACCAATAAAATCACTCTTCCGATTCAAATCAGTATCCAAACACTGGCAATCTCTCATCACAAATCCGAGATTCCGTCAGCTCCGCAATCGGACCATCGGCCTCATGTTTCCACTTGACGACAGTCCCAAAGGTGGTCACATTTATGAATATATTCCATTTTTTGATAATGCTTTCGATTACAATAACTATACTAGTCCCAAAGGCGTATTACATTCTTGCAACGGGGTCTTGCTCTGTGTCAATTATTGTGCTCAGGAGCACAATGATAGATACTATGTTTGTAATCCCACTACCAATCAACTTTCTGTGGTCCCACAACCAGAAGTAGGTAATTATCGGGTTATACGTGGAATGAGATTGGCATTCGACCCTGCCACGTCTCCTCACTACAAAGTTGTTTGTATCCAAAAATTGGGGATCAAACTTTATCAGATTTTACTTTACTCATCAGAAATTGGTGCCTGGGGAGTCTGTGGCGACCCATTTACATCTTCCGTCAACAGTTTTAGAAAAGGAGTTTATTGGAATGGCGCGATTCATTGGATGTGTTACAAACGACCTTTGTATTTCAAAATTGAAGATCAGGTGCTTGATGAAATGCCAAAAGTCCCTTTCTCGAATGATTGGAATTCGAGGGGTAACTATTACTTTGGGGAGTCTTGTGATCACTTGCACTTCGTGGAAACGCGTGACACACAGATTCAGTTAAACGTTTATGAGATGAAAAGGGATTATTCTGAATGGTTTATCAAGTACCAAATTGATCTTTCACCAGTTTTTGCTGCTTATCCTGAGATAATTAGGGGTCATACAAATCCGAAAACAAGCTTGTGCTACTATGATTTCTCCGTATTTTGTATCGTTTCTGGTTGGAAGGAGGAGGAGGAGTCATTCTTGGTTTTGCAGACCCCTACAAAAGTTATACGGCTCAATCTTGTTCGTAAGACTTTCAAAAGCTTGTACGAATTTGAGGGTGACTTTGGTCATCATTGGGATCAACGTCGATTGAAATTTGCATACACAACTGGATTTCAATATATTGAGTCTCTGTGTAACGTTTAGTACTTGCTTTATGTTGAACTTCATTATCGTAATATTGTGTATTTGTTCAGTTCGAGGAGATTTTGGATGTACCGACAATGATTTCAAGAGCTTATAATAAATAGACATTTCAAAGGTCCTTTAGCAACAAATTGAAAATTGTGTGTGAGAGAGACATAGATAACATTAAGAGCCTATTTGGATAGGTTCTGAGATTTGAAAAAATAATTCACTTTCCAGAAATAATTTGAAAAAAGCAAACCAAATTAGCCATTCCTTTAGCAACAGAATGGAATTTGACAAGTAGGTCCTCCCTCTGCCAAAATACCCTAAATGGAGTTGCTTTTTCCAATTCTAATAAATAGACATTTCAAAGGTAATTTGCTTTTGGACTTGTTTATAAGAATTTCGTCCGAATTCTTCGTTCATTCAAATTATTTATATAGAATTTTGATATGTTCCGGCGACAAGGGATTAAGGGAACCTTCTTCATACCATACAACAAATATGATGTATGCATGTAATTCATTAAAAAAAGAAAAAACATGGTCTTCCCGCACATTTAATTTGTTTTATTTTATACTAATAAAAACAATTGCACATTTTATTCGTCCCTAAACCTCAATAATAGGACATTTTCGAATTCTGTATAAGAGGCTAATAACAAATTATGGCTGGTCAATTTTGCTTCATTTAATTTATTGTCAAGATATTTGTGCGAGAATCACAAGTATGAGAATTTTAGCTTCTTGAATACTACGCTATTATAATCGAATATGTTTTCTTTCTTTATTTCAGATAAATTACACGCAGGAAAAGGAATGTTTTAAGTATAAAGGGACTGACTGAATCATAGCTGAATGATTTATCTGAGAAGCTATAACAATAGATACGCATGAGAATGATTATGAATCAACAAGGCTTGATTTTTCAAAAGGTAGGCTTGTAACTCTCAAAGTAGAAATAGATAAAAAGGATGGGAATAATCATTAGATGCGCTTATGTAACATAGCGAAATTTAAAATATGGTTAGCTCTATGGAGGTAAAATTTTATTTTTGACCCTCTAAACTTGCTGGGTTTTAAATTGTCTTTATCGTGGTACCTCGATAATATAAATTATTTATATGTCATCGTCTTTATTTTTTACCCTCTAAACTTGCTGGGTTTTAAATTGTTCTTTATCGTGGTACCTCGATAATATAAGTTATTTATTATGTCATCGTCATCAATTTCATTCCTTATCGCCGGAAGATTGTAATTTTTGCCGAAAATCATCAATTTATGTCTTGTTTGACCGGGAAAATTAATTTTTTTGGTGAAAATCATCAATTAATGTCAGGAATTTTAATTTTTGCAAAAAATATCATGTATCGAGTGACACTTAAAAATTGAGAATTTCATATTCTGACTTCAAAATTTGCAAGTTCAAGTCACATGATGGGTCTGTAACTTTAATTTTTGATGAAAACGGTTAATGTTCGTTGATAATTGAAATATTTAGGCTATAAGTAGTGAAATTGATTACAGTGACACAATGAATGGTCAATTTTGAAATGCAGTCACTTTAGAAGGCCAAAATAAAATTTTGTCGATCTAGAGATTTGTTCATGTTCATTTAGTTTTATAAACAAGTGAATGCAAGTTCATCTACCTCCAATTATGACGTAGGCTTAACCATATGAGCGATCTTAAGCTGGCGCTCCATCCCCCTCCCCAAATGGCAGCGGCCAAATTGGCCGCAACCAAGTTGTCATAACAAAAATTGGTCGCGTCATTCAGGTCGCGGTACTGTCACGACCTGTGGGGATACCAATTTTGAAAGGAGTCCTTCGAACGAGGAATGGGGTTTAATTTGGGGCTGTCCTAGGCTAGGCAAGGCTAGGCAGGTATGTTGATTTTTTTTTTTATTTTCATTTTTGTTTTTTTTTTGTTGTTTTATATTTTTTGATTTTTTAAATTATTGATTTTTTTATTAAATTATTAATTGGCTAACAGATGTGAATGTTTGCAAACCTAGGAGGGATCACGGTAATTATGATTGTTTGGAGGGAATGGACGCGAACTACACCAAATCTTAAGGGAGGTCATTTTAATTAAAACAAATCAGAAGAATATTTATTACTTCCTCCATCCCATTTTTCTTTTTCTCTTAGGACAATTGATAAATCAACTTGACAAAATTAATAAAAAAATGTGATAAATAATTTAATTAATATATTTCACTAATAAGTTGTTCATATCACATGCCTTCATATAAATTATTGATAGAATAGTGTCCTGCAAGCCAACTGTTTTGGCTGCATTTAATTGAAAGGACCATTCGATTGGATTAATAAATGCATTTATATATATGGTCAATTTTATCTTATGTAATCATTATCTACGCATAAGGATAGAAGTCCTTAGATCACAGGGCTATGGGACAACCCGTGGACTGATCTCCAAGGCCGTGATCTAGAATATATTCAAGAGTCGTAGAATCCAATAGAGATAGGACATCATTGGATTCGGTTAGACTCTCACTATTGTGTATACTCCGATGAACTGGAGAACGCTGGGGTCCACGAGCGTGACTGGGATAGTCGATACACATAAGTGGGTGGCTTGCTGGGATGGCAAGCGCACTGAATACCCCAATTAGGAAATAACTCACCATGGAAGCGGTAGTCGCATATCGGGGTTGAAGTTATTCCAATTTACAATAGTATACGAGGAACGATCCCTAACTACTTGAGATGATAGGGTTTATCTGGTGCGAGAACGTCTATGCTTTGATTTGAGTCCCGACTGACTGGAGATCGCCAGAAAGTCTCTGTGGACTCATATTGGGTATAGAGGAACTCGTATGCAGATTCATATCATCAACAAAGGATCCATTGACCCGACTTGATAGGTTGGGAAATTCTCCTATGGAATTCTGTGAGAAATTAATTCTGGTAAAATCCTCGGCCGAGGTATCTGACAGCTTTATGTAAGTAGCTCATAAAGGTTAAGTCAAAGAGAATTATTTCGAGACCAGAATGCATAAGGTCAAGACAAAAGAAAAGGGAAACCGATGAAAGACCATACCCTTAAGTCTCGACTGGGAGATTGATCGATGGAGAGATTATGTCGTATATGGTAATTGTAAATGATAAAAGGTTCACTGAATTAATTCACCAGTGATTGGGCTCCATGGGCTTGTGGCTGGACATCGACCGTGGAGTGTGGGAGAATTCCCAAATTGGCAGGGGTGCTAATTTTGGAATGGTCAATCGACAGAGTGTTCGATTGATTTAGAGTAAGTCTTACTCGAATAATTAAATAATATTTAATTATAACCCACGGCCAATTATGTGGTGAACCTATGGGGGCATACACAATACACATGAAGCGAAAGCGAGGAAATAAGAACGACCGAGTCGACTGGGTCGACTGGGTGAATAATCGACTGGGTCGATTATTATGGGTGGATCGATTGGGTCGACCCAATTGGAACAAATTGGGATCCAATTGGAATTGGATCAGGATCATAAATTAAATTGGAATTTAATTTGTGGATTAATTAATTAAGTTGGATTTAATTAATTAGAAGGGATTTTAATTAAATGGGCTTAGAGTCTGATTTAATTAAATGGGAGATTAAGTTAATTAATTGGGCTATTTAATTGGGAGATTAAATAAAGCCTGGTCAAATTAATTAACTGGGCCATGAATTAATTAGAAGACTTGGTCTTCTAATTAAAGAGGGCCATGGCCCATGTAGGAGAGAAGAGCCCTAGTCCTAATAGGACTAGGTTAGAGAGATAACTATAAGTAGCCTTCTTGTAGTTATTTTTCACACAACTCCATAAGAAAAATTTGAGCAAGAGCAAAATACTCTCTCCCTCTCCCACACTGCAATTGACCGAACCCTGTTCTTCTTTTGGAAGAATTTTCGTTTTCGATTCTTGTTCCAAAATCGTTCCTATATCCTAGATCATAATATATCTTGTGTTCTAGCTGATCAAGATTTATTATTTTCGTGTAATTGTGGTGTATCAACCCATAGAGGCGCAACACGTGGGGCGCTGCTGCAGAGCTTGGATCGATTTGGCTGAGGACAAATTCAGAGTTCGTTTTTGCTAGCCGAGGATTTGCAAGGAGATAGGTATAACGTGCAAACTTATACTATCGTTTTATTAATGTTCATATATATACACCTAGAGTAGTATCCTGGCAAGATTCCGTAAGAGGTCCTAAAAATTTTATATTCCGCTGTGCCTAGGGCTGTTTATCTTACCGAATTCCAACAGTGGTATCAGAGCCAACTCTAGGCTTTGTATATATATGAATTTGCAAATTCTGTGATTTAAATCATATGTTTGATTTATGTGTGGCTAGTTCTTTAACTGTATATGTTTTAGGACGTAGAACAATTAACTTAGAGTTAATGTAAAATTTTGATTCGAAAATTTTATCGTGTTAATTTTTATTTTGGATTGGGATTTAATTAATTAGATATGTTTAATTAAATCAGAGTAATCGAACATCAAAAAAAATTTTTTTTTTTATGGATCCAACCACGGCGGTGGGCTGCTGCCCACGGCAGCGCACTAGCGGCAAGCAGGCTGCGCGTGCGGCACACAGCAGCAGCCTACGGGTTGTCTGCCGCGTGCTGTCACGCACAGCCACACGCTGCCGTGCGCAGCCGCGGCTGCCATGGACAGCCCACGCGCGGACTTTGTGGCCACGTGTGTTGGCCACGTGGCAGTCCTCGATTGGTCACCTATTGGGTGATTTTTGGTTGGACTCTAATTCTGCCTATTTTGATAAATCTGAAAATCTTGGAGATTTGGTTGTTATGGAATCTTGGTGAATCTTGGATTGATCTTAGAGATCTAATTAACAAGGAAACTTAGAGTTTCATTTGTGATAAGACATTTAATTAAAATTAATGTCTAGTAAGTTACCAAGATTAAAAGATCTTAGAGATCTTATTAAACAAGGAAACTTAGAGTTTCATTTGTGATAAGACATTTAATTAAAATTAATGTCTAGTAAGTTACCAAGATTAAAAGATCTTAGAGGTCTTATTAAACAAGGAAACTTAGAGTTTCAATTGTAAGAAGAGATTTAATTAAAATTAATCTCTTCTAGTAAGTTACCAAGATTAAAGATCTTAGAGATCTTATTAAATTAGGAAACTTGGAGTTTTGGATAAGGTAGAAATCTTGGTGGATTTGGACACTACCTTAGTTAACTAATCTAGTCAAAATAGAATTATCTTGAGAATCTTAGAGATTTGTAAAATTGGGAAACTTAGAGTTTTGGATAAGATAGTAATAGTGGAAGATTTGTAACTATCTTAATTAACCAACTTTATCAAGATAAGAATTGTAGATTACTTAAAGCTCAAGTAAGAGTTAATTAATCTTAGAGATTAATTGTAAATTCAAAATTAAATTAACTTGGATAATTTTTGAGAATTAAAATTAAAAGAAGCCGGTAAATTTACATTTATGCCCTTATGTGAATTTATGCATGTTCTTGAGTGAATATGTGGATTGGTCGATTTTGCCCTTAAGCCCTGTGTAGTTTTGGTTTATTTATTTTATGGGTTGTAATTAAATGGGCCTGATTGGTGCCCTTGCTTGCACAAACGAATGTAATAGAATAGGGCCATTTAAATTTGTAAGCTAGGCTTAGATTAGGCTTGGAGCCGAGAAGACCTCATGAAGACTTGGAGATCCACATGGAGGCCCATAACCTTGGATGACATGGAGGCCCAAATTCATTACATGGAGGCCCAATCAAGCTGGATATTACAAGAAGGCCCATGATGTATGGGTTAGAAAAATTGTAATAGTTAGGACATTTAATTTCCACCCTAGACTGACCAATTGGTCCATCATATGGCTCGTGATGGATCGCATAGGATGGGCAATCGATCAATCATATGTGCAATGCTAGGTGATGAATGTTTACTTTTTCGTAATTATTCTTTGATGTATGAGATGCATGCTTAGGATAGAAAAACGTAAACAAGATAAAGCATAATCTGATGAGACCTCGCACGAAGAAAACTTAAAAACCTCCAATTGATCTTAAAACTCAATTAGAATATTAAATCGATTAACGGGCGCATATGAATGGTGTCTATGGTCCGAGCCTATCCAATTACTAGGTCTTAGGCATATTGTACGAATATATCTCGATGTCTCACGAGTCGTGGGTCGAGCTATAGGAAGATGATATGTTTATTGCCTCGATGCACAGTTTAGTGCCAAGGGAGGGGATAGCAAGGTTCTATGCGCTGTCTCACGAGTCGTGGGGCGTCTAGGATTGAACTATTTCTCTTCACGAGTATTGGACATGATTTAACGCGAGTAAGTATGGATGTCTCACGAGTCGTGGGTCCATAACGAAAACCGAGGCTGAATGAACTCAAGGGTTAGCTGGGATGGTTAACCGGCGACGTGATCGCCCACCAAGTGGATCAATTGGTATGGCCAACGAGTCGTGGGTACTGAGCGATTGCATTTGGGCCTTGAGCCCATTAGGAAATTTTTATTTCCCGAACCTTATGTGGGGGCATAAGTATTCGACAAAAATAGTGGGAGTAATTTACAAATGAAAACCATGTTTGTAAATTATGCATTGATATTAATCTGCCGCGTATTTATCGTCTTGTTTATGATAGTTTTTCATAAATGATGTATCCTTGAATATTACCATCATACTTGAATCAAATAAATTGACTGAACCCAAATGATTTTTGAATGACTTCAAAACTTGAGAAATTATTCTCGAGTCCAAGCAAGGACTGATCTCCTTACAAAGATTTCATTGTGTTTCCTTTCGAAGTTACACTTCGACTGGAATGGTGATAGGTTTCACCAGGCTGCCTTTGTCGAAGTTACTCTTCAAATAAGAAAGGTGATAAGTTTCATCAGAGGGTTGAGGATGGTTCTCAAACCCAAATTTTCTTGAAGGCAAACATGAAATCTCCCATAAATGGGAAGTGACATCTTGTTAAAAGGCCTCAAAAGGCACGAGAGATGGAAGAAGAGGAATGAATCCTCTCTGAAGGGAAATAACCTTGGAGGTTTTTCCTGTAAGGATGATAAGTTGAAAAGTCAATAAAAATGATTCTCCCATGGATTAAGATCAAGGGAAGAGGGAATTGAACCTATTCATCCCATAAGGGATGATTAAATTTTATTGAACTTAACCTTATGGTTAAAGTAATGCATAAGGGTGTTGGATGCCCGATGAAGCACTCATTGATGCATTCAATGCATCTAAAGCCATGAATTATTTAGATCATTGGAATTTGCTTATACCATCCCTTGTCATAAGGGATGTGATAGTTCCATAATGGTTGGAACTGCTATAAGATTTATACGCAAAAGGTGTACATAAGCAAATGAGTATGGATACTCATATATCGACTAAATAAAATATGCATAGTCAATAAAATATAAATAATCAAGATTTCACACACTTAAGTCGTTGTAAAAACCGAAAGGCGATACACGAATACTAAAACATATTTCCGAATTAAAAGATTCAAAGACTGAGCTCGACTGGGTCGAGCTTGACTGGGATGCTGTACATAGTAACCGACTTTCGAATCTTGCTTAATGGAAATTAGATTTAGTAGTTGGTTGCTAGGCAACCAAGAGGCATAAACAATTGCAATGGATTTAATCCATTTATAAGTGTGTAGAAACACTAAATCATTAGTGGGAGATAAGGCGTCTCTAGTACCCTCATGGGTAAAAGTACGTTGTAATGTACAATTCCAAATTACTTTTGGAATAAAAGAAGAGAGCCTAATCAATGAAAGCATGTAAGAGATTTGGATCAATTCAAAATCGAACATGCAAAATTGATTATTTAATAGAGAATTAGATTCTCGAAATGTAAGACTCGCTCAAAACATTGTCAGTTGTTGAGCATTCTGGACATGTAAACGTCCATTAAGAAATCTTACATGAAATTCCTTATTCAAACAAATGAAACTTGATCGAGAAAATCGAAGATACTGAGCTAAGTATCTCTGAAGCCAGATCCAAAACATATCACGTGATATGAGTTTTGGTATTGTACCTTCATATGCATTCATGCGCATATGGGGTCTCCCGCTTATGTGAATAAGCTGGTGGGAGATAAGTTGGACGTAAAGTCCATCTTATGCAATTCGTGGGGTATCCAGAAAACTCTATAGGATACAAGTTCTACGATCCTACAAGATAAACTACGTTTGTCTCAAGGAACGCACACTTCTTGGAGAAGGATTTCTTGCTGGGCAAGAAGGAACACAACGTAGAACTAGATGAGGTCGATCAAGCTGACCCATCACCACAGGCAGTGGGAGAACAAGAGCATGAAAGTACATCAGAGAGTACACCGATATTTCGTAGGTCAGAAAGACAACGTAGAGAACCCGAGAGGTACTACGGTCTGCTGCGTGAGACTAGACAGTCTCTAACCGACCCAAGGACTTACGAAGAGGCTATGCTAGGCATAGACTCGGGAAAGTGGCGTGAAGCCATGGAATTCGAATTGGACTCCATGCACTCGAACAAGGTCTGGGCCTTGGTAGATCCACCAGTGGGAGTAGCTCCCGTGGGTTGCAAGTGGATCTATAAGCGAAAGCTTGGAGTGAACGGAGAGGTAATAACCTACAAGGCGCGACTAGTGGCAAAATGATACACTCAAAGGCCAAGCATCGACTTTGAGGAGACCTTCTCGCCCGTCGCAATGCCTAAATCCATTCGAATCTTGCTGGCCATAGCTGCGTGGTATAACTACGAGATATGGTAGATGGATGTAAAGACTGCCTTTCTCAATGGGGACATTGACAAGGAGATCTACATGGAGCAACCAAAAGGATATACATCCAAGGGAGATGAACACAAGGTGTGCAAACTCCAGAGGTCCATTTATGGACTGAAGCAAGCTTCCCGAAGTTGGAACATTCGTTTTGATGAGACAATCCAAACTTTTGGATTCATCAAAAACATGTTCGAACCTTGCGTGTACAAGAAGATCAGTGGGAGTACAGTTGAATTTTTGGTGCTTTACGTTGATGACATTCTTCTCATTGGAATGTGAAAGTGTTGTCCGAAACTAAAGCATGGTTATCTACACAATTCTCAATGAAGGAATTGGGAGAAGCATCCTTTGTACTGGGTATAAGGATCTACCGATATAGATCAAAAGGACTGCTGGGCCTCTCCCAATCGCAGTACATAGATAAAATCTTGAAGAGATTTGATATGGAAGAATCCAAGAGAGGATTGCTTCCAATGAGACATGGAATTGCGCTCTCTAAGTCTATGGCCCCAAAGACGCCTGAAGAGAGAAGCAATATGTCTCGAGTACCATATGCATCCGCAATAGGAAGCATAATGTATGGTATGTTATGTACGAGACCAGACGTAGCATACGCTTTAAGCGTTACAAGTTGCTACCAGTCTGATCCAGGTGAGCAGCACTGGATAGCCGTAAAGGCAATTCTGAAGTACCTGAGAAGGACTAAGGAATTGTTCTTGGTATACGGTGGAAGAGAATTGAAATTGGAAGGCTATACTGATTCTAGCTTCCAATGTAATGTAGACAACTTCAAGTCGAAATCTGGATACGTGTTCTGCCTCAATAGTGGTGCGGTAAGCTGGAAGAGCTCCAAGCAAAACAATACCGCAGATTCAACCACCGAAGCAGATACATTGCCGCGAGTGAAGCAGCAAAGGAAGGTGTTTGGATGAAAAACTTCATCCAGGAATTGGATGTGATACCTAGCATTGTCGAGCCATTACTATCTTTTTGATAATAATGGAGCTATCTCGCAAGCGAAGGAGTCGAGATCTCATCAGAATCCAAGCACGAACTAAGACGATACCCTTTGATATGTTATATCATTGATAGAGGAGACATAAAGATGGAACGTGTCACCTCAAGGGATAATACGACGGACCCGCTGTCTAAGCCATTGCCTCAAAGGCATCCGAAAACATCTGTCTAAGATGGGAATCAGAAGTATGAAAAGTTGGCTTTAGTACAAGTGGGAGATTGATAGAATAGTGTCCTGCAAGCCAACTGTTTTGGCTGCATTTAATTGAAAGGACCATTCGATTGGATTAATAAATGCATTTATATATATGGTCAATTTTATCTTATGTAATCATTATCTACGCATAAGGATAGAAGTCCTTAGATCACAGGGCTATGGGACAACCCGTGGACTGATCTCCAAGGCCGTGATCTAGAATATATTCAAGAGTCGTAGAATCCAATAGAGATAGGACATCATTGGATTCGGTTAGACTCTCACTATTGTGTATACTCCGATGAACTGGAGAACGCTGGGGTCCACGAGCGTGACTGGGATAGTCGATACACATAAGTGGGTGGCTTGCTGGGATGGCAAGCGCACTGAATACCCCAATTAGGAAATAACTCACCATGGAAGCGGTAGTCGCATATCGGGGTTGAAGTTATTCCAATTTACAATAGTATACGAGGAACGATCCCTAACTACTTGAGATGATAGGGTTTATCTGGTGCGAGAACGTCTATGCTTTGATTTGAGTCCCGACTGACTGGAGATCGCCAGAAAGTCTCTGTGGACTCATATTGGGTATAGATGAACTCGTATGCAGATTCATATCATCAACAAAGGATCCATTGACCCGACTTGATAGGTTGGGAAATTCTCCTATGGAATTCTGTGAGAAATTAATTCTGGTAAAATCCTCGGCCGAGGTATCTGACAGCTTTATGTAAGTAGCTCATAAAGGTTAAGTCAAAGAGAATTATTTCGAGACCAGAATGCATAAGGTCAAGACAAAAGAAAAGGGAAACCGATGAAAGACCATACCCTTAAGTCTCGACTGGGAGATTGATCGATGGAGAGATTATGTCGTATATGGTAATTGTAAATGATAAAAGGTTCACTGAATTAATTCACCAGTGATTGGGCTCCATGGGCTTGTGGCTGGACATCGACCGTGGAGTGTGGGAGAATTCCCAAATTGGCAGGGGTGCTAATTTTGGAATGGTCAATCGACAGAGTGTTCGATTGATTTAGAGTAAGTCTTACTCGAATAATTAAATAATATTTAATTATAACCCACGGCCAATTATGTGGTGAACCTATGGGGGCATACACAATACACATGAAGCGAAAGCGAGGAAATAAGAACGACCGAGTCGACTGGGTCGACTGGGTGAATAATCGACTGGGTCGATTATTATGGGTGGATCGACTGGGTCGACCTAATTGGAACAAATTGGGATCCAATTGGAATTGGATCAGGATCATAAATTAAATTGGAATTTAATTTTTGGATTAATTAATTAAGTTGGATTTAATTAATTAGAAGGGATTTTAATTAAATGGGCTTAGAGTCTGATTTAATTAAATGGGAGATTAAGTTAATTAATTGGGCTATTTAATTGGGAGATTAAATAAAGCCTGGTCAAATTAATTAACTGGGCCATGAATTAATTAGAAGACTTGGTCTTCTAATTAAAGAGGGCCATGGCCCATGTAGGAGAGAAGAGCCCTAGTCCTAATAGGACTAGGTTAGAGAGATAACTATAAGTAGCCTTCTTGTAGTTATTTTTCACACAACTCCATAAGAAAAATTTGAGCAAGAGCAAAATACTCTCTCCCTCTCCCACACTGCAATTGACCGAACCCTGTTCTTCTTTTGGAAGAATTTTCGTTTTCGATTCTTGTTCCAAAATCGTTCCTATATCCTAGATCATAATATATCTTGTGTTCTAGCTGATCAAGATTTATTATTTTCGTGTAATTGTGGTGTATCAACCCATAGAGGCGCAACACGTGGGGCGCTGCTGCAGAGCTTGGATCGATTTGGCTGAGGACAAATTCAGAGTTCGTTTTTGCTAGCCGAGGATTTGCAAGGAGATAGGTATAACGTGCAAACTTATACTATCGTTTTATTAATGTTCATATATATACACCTAGAGTAGTATCCTGGCAAGATTCCGTAAGAGGTCCTAAAAATTTTATATTCCGCTGTGCCTAGGGCTGTTTATCTTACCGAATTCCAACAATTATTAATAATAAAATTTAATGCAACATAAATGTGAATAACATAACATGATAAGTCACTTAAAAGATTGAAAAGTTTAATCGAACATTGTAGTTAATTGCGTAAAAATAATGGAACAAATAGAGTACATGTTTAAGTACACTTACACATTTACTCTTCCAATGCAATATACTGAAGAAAATTATTAAATTCAATTTTTGCTTATATGGTCTTGATGGAATCTTAGAGTCAATTATAATTCATAAATGTTATATGTGCGACAAATTCAAAAAATAATTTATTTATTTGGGCCCTTCCAATAAATATAATTTTTAAATGATAATTTTTAGTTATTTAAAATTATTATTTCTTATAAAAGTCAAGAACTAAATTGATACAAGCAAATTTTATTGGGGACTTAAGTAGAAAAGTACTATAGTGAATGGTCGAACATATCCTCATGAATATGCACGTGTAACTCACGTGATCTCGACACAGTCGTGGACAACTTAAAAAAGATCAAAGTGAAACAAATAACATGTTGTGGGGACTAATTTGACTATGTATAAAGTTATAGATAAGGAGGACTATTACTGATAGTTACCCTTTTATTTATTTTCATTTAAACAAATAAATTTTCATTAAGAAAGTTTGAACATTGAATTAAATTTAAATGAAATTGTAATATTAACAAACTTGTTTAAAAAACATTCTTGTGTAAATTTGGAAAATGAAGATTCCATATCTGATCGAATCAGGATAAGATCCAATAAACTCGAATTTTTGTTTTTATTTTAAATAAGATGTGAAGCCGACCAAAATCCAGCCAAACATGAATAAAATGAATTTGGATCAGGCCTGGTGTGAATAGCATTATCCAACCATTGACAATCCTAATTCAGGTGAATTAAAAGAATTGAGTTGGCAATGTTTCTATTGTTTGTAATTTTATCACTTTAGAACTCCATAGTCCGGATGGTATAAATAGAATTTATTGAATAATTATTAAAAAATTAATTATATCACTACGAATGAGATAATATATCTTTTAAACTTATTTGGTAGCACTTCTAAATCATAGATTAAAGATTATTACCATAAGACTTTTTCAACATGCAATTATTCAATTCATGATGTTAAACGTGAACGTGTTTCTCTTTTTCGCATGTGAAAAATAAATATCGATAACTTTCTTATTTTGAACATAGGAGTATCTAAGATATTGTTTGATCCTACTAAATTTGCGACTTAGAGCACTTACCATTGTTATAATATAATGAAATTCGAATGTGAACTTTCACTTTGACCAAACGTGTTGAAGTCCACGAATTTCTATTAATGGCTCATAGCACTATAAAGACAGTTGATTTGGGTCGTTGATAAACTCAATTGCAGGAAGACAATCACTCTGAATAGCTGTCTTTTATTTGGAATTTATACAAGTTCAAACAATTTTCTTTAATAATTTGCAATTCAATCGTGAACTTTATGATTCTCAGTCGAAGCATAGAAAATTTATCCTTTTTCATCTCTTTTAACTCCCTCTATTGTTGCAAAAACATCATTTTCGTCTGTAAATATCGTTTCGATGATAATGTTAAGACTTAAAAAAAGAAGACCAAGATGCTCTATGCATATGATTACATTTTCCCCCTACTATTTTTTTCACTACACCAAAAATATTGAAGCAAAGAAATTTTTTTATATAAACTTTTTAATTTAGTATAAATTCGAAATTCGAAAATATATATAAAGCAAAAATTGATCCAATAACGAGCGGCTGATTTTTGGTAACCCTAGTCTCTTCCCTATTTCCCTTCTCTCGTCAAACCCATTTCTTCCTGGATCAATCAACAACCATACGAACACTCTCAATCTGTCTTCATTCACTCTTGCCGCTGATTTTGTACTGATTAATTGTTCTTTCCGGTGATTGCTGTTACGTTTGTAAGTTTTTGGATAATTCGCTGTTAACTTCTTCCCACTTTTTTTAGCTTATATTTCGAATATATATGAACGTTGCAGGGAGTTTATTCATTGGTTTTACTGTGTAGAACTCAATTTTTGGTGTTTTAAAAACCATAAATTTTTGGTGTTTTAAAGCGAAAAGTAATTTACAAATAAAAAAGTAATTACCTTCTCCCCTGTTGATGTCCTTAGATTAGAACCTGGGAGCTTCTATTTATGTTTTTTTATTTATGAAATGTGTGAACTGATTTGACCTTTTAAGTTCTAATCAGCATTCTTTGCCAAACATAAATCTGCAGTACTCTTAAAATCATGGAAAAAATCAAATTACGCAAAGCAGTGCAACAGAGAAACTCTGCTGAAGTTGTTGCTTCGATTGATGATCTCTTAACAGAGATTCTGGTGCGTCTACCAATAAAATCACTCATCCGCTTCGAATCGGTATCCAAAAACTGGCAATCTCTCATCACGAGTCCAAGATTCCGTCATCTTCGCAGTCGGACCATTGGTCTCATGTTGCGACGTTTGCTCGGTATTCCAGAAGGTGGTCCCCGTCATGAATATGTTCCCTTTTTTAAAACTGCATTAACCAGAAAAGTCGGGTATCCAAAAGACGTTGATTTGGGCAGAGTTTTACAGTCTTGCAATGGGCTCTTGCTCTGTTACAGATATTTTCTTAGGGAGTTTAGATTCTATGTTTGTAATCCCAGTACCAATCAACTTTCTTTTGTCCCACCAGAACCAAAAGAACGTAATGTGTTTTTGCATATGAGCTTGGTTTTCGACCCCACCATGTCACCTCATTACAAAGTTGTTTGTGTCCGGGGATTTTGGAACAGACTTACTCAAATTTTAATTTACTCATCAGAAACTGGTGCTTGGGAAGTCTGTGGTGACCCCTTTACATCTTTCGACGTCAAGCTCAGAAAAGGGGTTTATTGGAATGGGGCTGTTCATTGGATGTGTAGCAATAGACATTTGTATTTCAAAATTGAGGATCAGGTGCTTCATGAAATGCCAAAAGTACCTTTCTCGATTGTCTGGAATTGCAGGGACAAATATTACTTTGGGGAGTCTGGTGATCACTTACACTTCGTGGAAACACGTGAGACAAAGATTCAGTTAAACATTTATGAGCTGAAGAGGGATTATTCTGAATGGTTTGTCAAGTACAGAGTTGATCTGTCACCAGTTATTGCTGCTTATCCCGAGATGATTCGGGATTTTAATAATCCGACAACGGGCTCATATTTCTATAATTTCTCTGTATTTTGCATCGTTCGTGGTGATGAGGAGGAGTTCTTAGTTCTGCAAATCCCTAGAAAAGTCATACGACTCAATCTTAATCATAATACTTTCATAGCCTTACAGGAGTTGGAAAGTTCTCAAGTTTTCGGTGATTCAGATGTTGATGAATCTCAAGATGAATTGAAATATCAACACACATATGGATTTCAATATATTGAGTCTCTTTGGAATGTTTAGTATTTGCTTTTTGTTGAACTTCATTATGGTAATATTTTGTATTTTCTTCAGTACGAGGACGTTTTTTATAACATTTTTTAGTACATTATATGTTTTGATCTGGCTCATGTTGATGTTGATGCTTCTCACCCAGTAATGAGTTGATCTTTTTGTAGTTGTTACTAATCTTCTCCACATTTTTTCTAGTTGAGGATAATAGTATACATATGCGAGAATGATAATGATAGGGCTCGAGTTTTAAATGGTAAGCTAAGAACTTTAAAATTAGGAAAATAAGAAAATATAGGATAAACAATTTGATGTGTTTACAATGCACAAAAAAAAAAAAAAAAAAATGACTTGTTTAACTTATAGCGTGAATTAAAATATATTAAGCACCACTAGCTTGTCCATATGATATTCTTAGGTGCACATCAATAGTAGGAATTAAGTTAATGTTATAATTTTTTGAATTGTTAACTTTAAAAATTGGGAAAATAAGAAAATAATGGATAAACAATTGATGTGTTTAACTTCGCGTGATTTAAAATATGTAAAGCACGACTAGCTTGTCGATATGATATTTTTAGGTGACAGATCATTAGTAAGAATTAAGTTTACCACCCTAGAGGAAGTTTAATTCAATTTACAAAAATTGTCTTCATGTATAAAGTTATTTGTTCAAAGATGGTTCATGGTTATAATTATGCTCTAGCAAAATACTCGAATATATGGTGCATTTAAATAATAATAATTTCTCCCCTTGATTTTAAAAATTAAATAATACGAAGAGATAAAGACCTATAAAATTTTAGATGGATTAGTTTTAATTTAAAATGGACCAATCCTAATCATAAATAGGTTAACCAATATAAATTTAAAATAACAATATTTAATATTTATTATTAATAATACTAGAATATTTGTAGTCTAATTTGTTTATAAATTAGTTTGTGATAATTACTTCTAATTAATATCTTACGCATTAGCAAAGAAAAGGAATAATTTTTTGTTTTATGACATAATCTTTTATTAAAAGTTTTTCTCTTAGAACATATAATTTAGAATATCTGGCAGTCTCTCATCACGAATCCAAAATTCTGTCATCAACGCAGTCGGAAAATAAATCCCGCCATCGGTCTCTTCTTGCCTGTCGCCAACTCTCGATTCGAATATGTCCCGTTCTATCCCGACAAAACTAACCCACAAGTCAAAAAACTCGAATTCATCAAAGACCCATCCGGCATTAGTATTATACAGTCCTGCAATGGGTTATTTCTCTGTTACAGCTTTCGGGCCCAAACCTATAACTCCAGGTACTCTGTTTACAATCCAACTACCAAACGATTTTCCACTCTCCCAAAACTTGAAGGAGAAGGAGTATATGGGATTAGATTATGTTTTGATCCCTCAAAATCTCCCCATTACAAAGCTGTTGGTGCTCGGAAAATTAATTTGGATTCCTCTGAATACCAATATCAGATTCTGCTTTACTCCTCCGATACCGGCCTATGGAGGGTAATTAATGAGTCCTTTACTCAACCACGTATCTTTTTCGGAGATGGGGTGTATTGGAATGGTGCCATACATTGGATTAGTAGTAGTGTTGCTGCAGCTTCTTTATATTTAAATATTGAACACCAGGTGTTTAAGAAAATGCCTATGCCACAAGCTCCGGAGGGTTGGCATTGGAGAAATAATTATTACTTTGGGGAGTCTTGTGATCATTTGCATTTCATTGAGATTTATAATCTACAAGTTGAGTTCAATGTGTATGAGATGAAGAGGGATTATTCCGAGTGGTTTGTTAAGTATCGAGTTGATATTTCAGTGGTTATTGCTGCTAATCTCGGGATGCTATGGGATCTGATGTATTGGAAATGCAACGACACATTCTCTATATTTTGCATGGTTCGTGGCAAGGAAGAGGATGATTCTTTCATGGTTTTGCAGATTCCAGGGAAAGCCATACGATACAATATTGTTTCTAAGACGTTCAAAAAGATACATGAGTTTGATGGTGCTAAGGCTCATAATTCTGTAAGTTTTCCTAGTACAAAGGGATTTCAATATATTGAGTCGCTAAGTTGTGTTTAGACCCTTATCTTTTTAATATTCAGTAGTTCCATCTGATAGGTCTTTTTAATATTCAATAGTTCCATTTGGTAGGTCTAGTGAGTCGATAAACAAGCGCACTTCGAGATATTAAGTCTATGTGTTATAATGTTTTATTACTTGCTTTCTTTTGAACTATGACTGACGTTTTGAGTTACAACTTAAGTTTATAGAATTTCTGAACGCATAAATACTACATGTTTTGAATAGTAATGTATACCAAAAAAAGAAATGTATGTATACGGCTCTACTCTTTCAATGGAATGGAGATTATGGCACGACATGTTGATACATTTCATCAAGTACCATTGTCTATCTAGTATGGGCGTAGAAGAAGATGATTATTTCTTGGTATTAAGGAAATGCAATATAATGCTATCTTGTTTTAAGATTCCATGTATAGGACTCCAAACATAATTTAGCATCTGAAACTTCACCAAGGATAAACTTCGGTACACTTGTGCTTGAAAGCAGTCGAGTTAGCGACTGAGAGAGGATGGACAAACATAGTGCTTGAAGGTAATTGTAGTGCAGTTTGGATGGTATCCGTATGACACAGGATAATTGGTCACCTATTGGTCCCATTCTTAATGACATCAAGAGTATGTTGGTCCATTTCCAGTTTTTTACTGTGAACTTATTCGCCGTCTGGCAATGAAGCGGCCCTGATAGAACTCGAAACATTGTACGGGCCGAAACCATTTGTCTTCCAAAAAACACCATCGCGTATCTAAAAAAAAAATGGGTACACGTGTATTTAAGTCGAGTTTGAGAACAAAGAAGTTGTTCTCAGAGTTGCTGAAAAAATATTCCAAAACAAAAGATATGCATGAGAATGATTATGAAACAATAAGGCTCGATTTTTGAAAAGGTAGGCCAGTAATTCTCAAACTAGAAATAGAAGGAAAAAATGAGAAAATACATTTCATGCGTTTAACATACCAAGATTTTGAAAAGCTCCAGAGACTTGTCCATGTGATACGGAAGTTCTCCCCTATGGCATGGGTCGATTTATTAAGATATTTGTCCGATTAGAGATTCGAAGAATTTGATTCAAACACAAAACTCTATAATTCAAATTTCGTGAAATGAATATGAATACAGGTTGATTCGATAAGTTAATCCGACAATAAATAAATTTTTTATACATATACTCTATACATAATATTTTATTAAAATAAGTAACATTAATATAATATTTAGCATTTGATTTAAGAAAATATTAGTTAACAATTCATTCATAATAGATGAGGTGTTAGTAGTTGCTGAAACTACATAGGATGTTTCTATGATTTTACCTTAACATCCGTGGGGTGGGGTGTAGGCAATATCTCTTATTAATTTCAGCCTGAATTCTAAATTGTCTAGTGAAGCTTCAGGCAACTCTTAAATATATCATAAAATTGTTTCAACTATTGAGTTCACGATGGACGTGTTTCTCCGGTTCAATGTTCTATATGCATAATTTTGAATTTACCTCATGTAATTTGTAAAATAGCATTTTACCCTTTGTGAAATTTTTTTAAATAAAAATGTATATCTTTAAGCCGAAGAGTGTAACTTACTTATCGAAATTGTGAGTGAACATGAAATGTATTTGTATAATATAGGGAGGTAAATTGCCACGTGTATCGTAACATAGGGGTATAAACTATGACATTATTATAACACATGAGGTTAAGTGTCACTTATAAAAATATTAGGAAGGCGGCAGGGTCGGTCCTGAGTTTTCGATGGCCCTAAGCAGACATTAAAAAAGTGCCCTTGAATTTTTATGTACTTATATTATGTTAATAATTAATACAAACTTATTAAACAAACAATAAAACTATTAATTAGAAAAACAAGAAACAATAATGAATAATGAATCATATATAATCTCGCTTTTATAAAAAAAAAAAAAAAAGGAAATACGAGACACATTTTTATTAACGTATTAATTTTAGATATAAAGAAACATATTAAAATTAAAGTTACGATACATAACATCCATTAATGATACAAAAATATAGGTATAATATATTTAAAATTATCGAAAAGTATGATTAGATATTCAAGGTCGAACACTAAAGTATTTAAATTATGAGATAATCCTATGGATCCGTTGATCACATGGTAATACAACTCCAAATAAATTTGAAATTGCAATATAAAGATTTATTTTTTTTTACGTTTTTTTTTAGATAATATATATCTTAACTTATGGCCAACTAGTCTAAATACGAGGATCCACTAAATTATTTATGAATGTATTGGATCAGATTTTTAAAATTTAAGCAATGTTTTTGGGCTTTCCATATTAAAATGTGGGCTCCTTAAAACAAATAACAAAAATAAAAAATAAACACATAAGACATGAAAAGTTTCGAACCTTGGACCCTTGTGATGAAATGCAAAGGCACTACCACTTCAGTTGTTCACATATAAATAAAATATACAAGTACACTTATATTTATATTTTATATGCATATATATGTAATTTTTGCCGGAGGCCCTCGAGAGTCGATGGCCCTAGGCGGCTGCCTATGTGGCCTACCCTCAGGGCCGATCCTGGAAGGCGGTGTAAAATTTTTATAAAATTGTAGGGGATAAAATATTTTCTTTTTAAATTATGAATTTTTGTGTTACACTTACCTCCCCTTAACTCTTTGGCCGGAAAAGAGTTCAGGGGGTAAATCGCAACACTAATGCAAGTTCAAGATGGACAGTGCAAAAAATTAAAGTTCGGGGAAAAGTGCAACTTAACTATAAGGTAAGAGTGAAAGTGCGATATTCTCTAAATATTCTAATAGGTGCAACAATGACGTAATGGGAGTTCCAATTAGAAGCTTGTTCTGCAATACTTCAGAGATTAGTCAATAAGAATTGTTGATCACAACAGCTTCCAAAACAATCTTTGCTTAATGAAATAGCTTAAATACACAACTAAAATTTCCAAAAACTATAACCACAATGAAAATCAAACTCAAACTCCTCAAAACAACCAATCAACAAAAATCCGCTGAAATCGTAGCCTCCATTCCCGATCTTTTAACACAAATTCTTCTCCGCCTCCCCATAAAATCACTTCTCCGCTTCAAATCAGTATCCAAATACTGGCACTCTCTCATCACAAACCCACGCTTTAGTCTTCTGCGCAACCCCAATCTCAATCCCGCCATTGGCCTCTTCTTGCCCGTCACCAACTTCAGGTTCGAATACGTTCCGTTTTCTCCTAATAAAACCAACCCACCATTCGAAGTACTCAAATTTACTAAAGACCCATCTGGTTTTAGAGTTTTACAGTCCTGCAATGGGTTATTCCTCCTCTGTTACAGCAGATTTCAGACCCGTAACTTTAACAAGAGGTACTATGTTTACAATCCAACCACGAAACACTTTTCCACTCTCCCAAAACTAGACGAAAGAGGTTTTACTTTGTCAAGAATACATTGGGCTAGCTTGGGTTTTGATCCCACCAAATCTCCTCATTACAAGGTTCTTTGTGTTCAAGAAATTAATTCGGGTTCCTTAGAAAATAAGTATCAGATTTTGGTTTACTCCTCCGATACCGGTCCTTGGAGGGTAATTGATCAGCCCTTTACTGCACCACATGTCAATTTTGAAAATGGGGTGTACTGGAATGGTGCCGTGCATTGGGTTAATTATAATGGGGGTGGAGATTCTTTGTATTTTAATATTGAACACCAGGTGCTTGAGAAAATGCCTATGCCACCAATTCCGGAGGGTTGGGATTGGAGAAGTGATGATTACTTTGGGGAGTCTTGTGATCATCTGCATTTCATTGAGATTTTCAGTCCGTGGGTCGAGTTCAATGTTTATGAGATGAAGAGGGATTATTCTGAGTGGTTTGTTAAGTACCGTGTTGATCTTTCTATGGTTGTTGCTTCTTATCCCGAGATGATAATGGCTAATTTTGACCCAACGGATAGGTATTATTATGCTTTCTCTATATTTTGTCTTGTTCGTGGTGAGGAAGAGGAGGATTCGTTCGTGGTTTTGCAGATTCCAGGGAAAGCCATACGATACAATCTTGTTTCTAAGACTTTCGAAAAGTTACATGAGTTTGATGGTGCTAAGGTTGAGGATTCTTTACGTTTTCCTAGTACAAATGGATTTCAATATATTGAGTCGCTATCTTGTGTTTAGACAATTTTATTTTTAATATTCAGTAGTTCCATTTGACAGGTCTAGTGAGTCGATAAGCAAACTCACTTCAATATATCGAGTCTATGTGTTATCAAGTTTTAGTACTTGCTTTCTGTTGAACTTCACGACTGTATGAACACATAAATACTAGAAGTTTTGAATAGTAATGAATATATACGTCTCTACTCTTTCAACGGAATGGAGATTATGGCACAGCGCGATGATACATCTCATGATTAAGTACCAAGTTTATGTTGTAGTTGTTTCTAACCCTCCCCGGTTGATTTTGATCTTGCAGACTGGTACTGCTAATTGCTAAACTTTCTCCTATTGTTTAAGATTTCCATGTACGAATGTATGGAATTATTTATTATTATTTATTTTGGCATATTAATGAAGATATAGAGAGGAATTAATTTTGTATATTTTTCATTTGGAATATCTACCTTTAAGAGAAACAAAAAACGCCTTTTTAGTGATGAAAATTTGACTTTTCGAAAAGATCTGCCACTAATAGTATGCAATGCATCTATTATTAAATGTTTGATATTTTATTCTATTAAGTATTTAGAAATATGATATCAAAATTGTAATTCTTTTAATAGAGCTTATTTCAGAGGTATTTTTCTTTTTTTAATAAAAGGATAGTTATTCATTCGTGAAATGGGTTTTTTGCAAGTTAACTCTCTGTAATATGTCTAATGGGCAATTTACCTCCCTATAAAATAAAAATAGACAATTTAACTCCCTCTAAAATGAAATAATGAGCAATTTACCTCCTTGTGATATAAAAATAGGCAATATATCTCCCTGTAAAATGAAATAATGAGCAATTTAACTCCCTGTGATATAGAGACCGATCCTCGTAAATCTCGTAGGGATCGTGCCGGAATTTACACACAATCGAAAAAAAAATATTTACAATTGTAGAGTTGGATACAACAAGATTAGGCAATCGCAACTTGGATGAATATATGATGTGTCGTGCCAGTATTCGAAGTAAAGAAACCAATGACCAACTAAAAAAAGACTTAGTCGAACACATGTGGGTAACACACGGGGTGTAGGGTTAAGGTTGTATTTTTTATTTAAGTTGTATTATGTCTTAATTCAGATGTATTTTTAAATTAAGTGTTTTTTTTCAAAAATTCTAATTAAGTCATATTTTTCGTTATCATAATCTAATATTTCTTATTGTTAAATTTAAATTTAGAAATAAAAACTAACAACGTTTAAACTACAACCTAAATTCAAAATACAACTAACAATGCACATACTAGATAAATAAAATTTTTAAAATTTAAACTAATCATATTACTAAACCTAACACAAACAAAGGAATACAATATTATTAAAAAATAAATAAAATTAAGTACAATTTTTTACACATATTAAATTCTAAATGTTATTTTACACAATTTTATATTTGTTTACACATTTAATTCTTTAAAAGACCAAAGAATTAATTAAAAAAAACCCAACAAGATTCCGCCATTGCATGGATGACCGCGGGTGGTCAAGCCATGACAGCCCAATTGCCTAAACGACTGTCCCCTTCCCCTTTTCCCCTCTTGACCGCCCGTCTCCCAGCCCTCTTTTGCTGTCTCCAACCGACGGCAGCCTCCCTTCCCCCTTTCGCCCTCTTGCCGACTCAGTTGGAGACGGTCTAAGGGAAGTAAACGTAATTGTTCCTTTGAAAAATGATATTCACAGTTTGGGTAAGTACACATCTATATGATGATCTCCTCTATTTTCCTTTTCAATGATTTTCTATCCTTGATAAAAGACCTACAATAGTAAATAATGGTGCATCCCCTATCAAAAAACACTAAACTAGGAAAAACAAAAAATTAACGCTAAAAAAAATGAAAATTAAATATTAATTGAACCTACTTAATTACTCGACTCAATCTTCCACTTTGACCAAACATGCCAAAATCCATGAAGTTCTTCGATTGACGACTTTGAGGATTATAAAAGGCAACTAATTTAGATTGTTGATAAGGATCAATTCTAAAACAACGCAATATTTAAAGACGAAAATACAATTTCACCAGTAATAGTGAAAGATGAAAAAAAAATCAATCATCAATGCTTTGATTGAGGATCATAACACCTACAACTCGATTCAGGAAATTAAAAGAAGCTTGTATAATCTTGAACAACTTCGAAATTAGCTCGATGGTCGTTAAAAAAAATAGCTCGATGGCATGAAGACGTACACTCTCAATAATTGCTAGCTAGATGGTCATTAAAAAAACAGCTCGATGGCATGCAGACGTACACTCTCAATAATTGCCTTCTTAATTTTGAAATTGTCCAAAATTTTACAAGGCTTTTTAATTGTCTGCAATCCATTGATGGACTACTGGACTTTATTATTCTCAGTCGAAGCATTGCAGATTGATCATCTTCCATTTTTCATTGTTATTGTTGAAGTTCAATTTCCGTCTTTAAATGTTACGTCGACGTTGATCTTAGGCTTGAGAAGGGAACAACTGTCAATGATTAAATTCTTTAAGATTATTTGTATGGAAATCATTGGATTTTTTTTTTTTGATAAGTGCGGATATTTCTTACTAATTTTTTCTAACTAAATCAGAGATAATGAAGTAAAATGATTTTTATACTAAACTTTCTAAATTTTTTCTTCTTAAATTAAAGGTATAAAAATTAGTAGGATTTAGAAAAGATGTCTATATATTAGAGCAAATTTAATCCATCAGTTGGCGACAGAAACCCTAGTCTCTTCCCAAATTTATCTCTTCTTATCAATTAGCTCTATATCTCTTCCGATATCTTCAACTCGAGCCTCCCTGTAAATCAATTAAAAAGTTTACAAACACTCTCAATCTTCAATAATTATGGCGGACTGAGAAGGAGACGATAGATGGAATGAATTTACTCTTTTTGCCGCTGATTTTGTTCACAAATCCTCTGATTTAAGGCGTTCATTCCGGTGATTGCTGTTACGATTATTTCCTTTCAGCTTTTCGGGTAAATTGTGTTTACTTTTTTCCTTTTGTTGAGATTGTATGAGCGGATCAATATTCGTTGGCTTTATCATCTAGAGCTTAATTTTTGGCTACAGATTTGTTATAGTTAAGCAAAAAGTCATTTGTTTACACAAATTTTTGTTTGGCTTTATCATTGATTCATTTGTGAATTGTGCGAAGTAATTTGCCCTTCAAATTTCTAATCTGCTTTCTCTGCCAAACATATATCTGCAGTAGTTTCACAATTATGGAAAAGATAAAAATGCGTAAAGCATTGCAGCAGAGAAACTCTGCTGAAATTATTGCTTCAAATGATGATCTCTTGATAGAAATTTTGTTGCATCTACCAATAAAATCACTCTTCCGATTCAAATCAGTATCCAAACACTGGCAATCTCTCATCACAAATCCGAGATTCCGTCAGCTCCGCAATCGGACCATCGGCCTCATGTTTCCACTTGACGACAGTCCCAAAGGTGGTCACATTTATGAATATATTCCATTTTTTGATAATGCTTTCGATTACAATAACTATACTAGTCCCAAAGGCGTATTACATTCTTGCAACGGGGTCTTGCTCTGTGTCAGTTATTGTGCTCAGGAGCACAATGATAGATACTATGTTTGTAATCCCACTACCAATCAACTTTCTGTGGTCCCACAACCAGAAGTAGGTAATTATCGGGTTATACGTGGAATGAGATTGGCATTCGACCCTGCCACGTCTCCTCACTACAAAGTTGTTTGTGTCCAAAAATTGGGGATCAAACTTTATCAGATTTTACTTTACTCATCAGAAATTGGTGCCTGGGGAGTCTGTGGCGACCCATTTACATCTTCCGTCAACAGTTTTAGAAAAGGAGTTTATTGGAATGGCGCGATTCATTGGATGTGTTACAAACGACCTTTGTATTTCAAAATTGAAGATCAGGTGCTTGATGAAATGCCAAAAGTACCTTTCTCGAATGATTGGAATTCGAGGGGTAACTATTACTTTGGGGAGTCTTGTG
The DNA here is from genome assembly GCA_003313485.2 of Penstemon barbatus. Classification (NCBI taxonomy): domain Eukaryota; kingdom Viridiplantae; phylum Streptophyta; class Magnoliopsida; order Lamiales; family Plantaginaceae; genus Penstemon; species Penstemon barbatus. Next base: position 11,230,251 of record CM064880.1, read on the forward strand.
ATCACTTGCACTTCGTGGAAACACGTGACACACAGATTCAGTTAAACGTTTATGAGATGAAAAGGGATTATTCTGAATGGTTTATCAAGTACCAAATTGATCTTTCACCAGTTTTTGCTGCTTATCCTGAGACAATTAGGGGTCATACTAATCCGAAAACAAGCTTGTGCTACTATGATTTCTCCGTATTTTGTATCGTTTCTGGTTGGAAGGAGGAGGAGTCATTCTTGGTTTTGCAGACCCCTACAAAAGTTATACGGCTCAATCTTGTTCGTAAGACTTTCAAAAGCTTGTACGAATTTGAGGGTGACTTTGGTCATCATTGGGATCAACGTCGATTGAAATTTGCATACACAACTGGATTTCAATATATTGAGTCTCTGTGTAACGTTTAGTACTTGCTTTATGTTGAACTTCATTATCGTAATATTGTGTATTTGTTCAGTTCGAGGAGATTTTGGATGTACCGACAATGATTTCAAGAGTCAATCATTTACTGGAAAAAACATAACATACTGTTTGGAGGTTGTTGCATTGGCTTGAAAAAATGTATTTGCTGGAGGAATGACATCTGCAAAAGTAAATGTTAATCTTTGCAGTACCATTAAAAGAATGTGTATTTGATATTTCAATGTGATTGGTTTGCATAACTTGTTGTAAGATTGCTTTAATAAGAGACTCTGGCACTTCAGATATTTTGTGTATATATGTAGGCAAATGATTTGGTATGATTAAGCACTTAAATGTCCATTTCTTAGGCTTATTTTTTGTTTTAACAAATGGATACTTATTCACCTTGAGATTTGTTGAAACTAGAGACCTTTGATATTTCAATAAAAACATAAACTTCTCACATACCCTCGCAAATTAATTTCTAAATATAATGCCTATTAATTTTCTAGGATCACCTTTCAGCTTAAGTTTGATAAAATATTTGAAAAGACAAAATTGCAGAAAATGTTCCAATTAATTAGACAATTAGGGCTCATTTGGATGGAAGGATTTGGGCTGGGTGGATCTGAAATTTCTTGTCAGATTCATTATGCTCTTTGGATACAAAATTAAATCCATTCATTTGAAATACTGGATTTTAGTCCAATGAATTTCAGCCCAATTTTAAGCGGATTTGAAATTCCTCCTAAAATTAGTTATTTGAAATCCACTTAAAAAAAGGCCCACAATCTATACTTTCAAACTTTGCAATATGATCCCAGATTTTCAAAAAATCTAGAATTGCAATTCAATCCAGAATTTTCAAAAAATTAAAATTTGCAATTCGGCTACTATTTTCAGTCTTGAATTTTCATAAACTAAAATTTTCAATTCAGACATTGATTTCAAGAATTGAATTTGCACTCTTGGTCCCTCAATTTTTGGATATTGAGGTTTATTTCTTAGTGATTTGGGGTTTTCATTTCAAATTATATCATCTCACTTAATTTGGTCTCATAGTTTAATATTTTTTTGGAATATCGTCCCAAACTAATTACTAATTTTGATTTTTTGTCCCAGATTATGTCAACTCGTCATATTTCATCGCGTAATTTACCATTTTGCATGAATTTAGTCTAATATTAACATTTTAATGAAAATGAAAATGACGGTTCAATCTTATAATTAATTTGGAACGAATTCTGCAATATTGTATAATTGTTCATGCTAAATTTGTCATGTTGTGTAGGAAATCGGACACATGCGTAATTTCGTGTCATAATTATGAAACAAAATTCGTTAAAATTATATAGTTTAAAACAAAAACTCAAAACATGACTAATTTGAGACGTTTTCTGCAATTTTAAAGATTTGAAAATATCATCTCTATTAGGAAAATACACCATACAAGAGAAGACATTACTACACAAAAAATGAATTTAAAATTTCCCATTTATCTATTAGTGCAAGTTCTTTCCAATATTGGGCGGCGCCTCACATTCTCTCCAATTAATCCTTCTCCTGTCCTCCAATTTCATCAGACCCTATAAATAAATTAACAATTATATCAACACTCTCAATTTGTCTTCAATTATACTGTTGTCGCTGATTTTCTATTGCCGTTGATTTTTACTGAAATGCTCTAATTAAGTGTTCTTTCCGGTGATTGCTGTTACATTCGTTAAGTTTTTATTTAGTTTATATATTTCGGATATGAACGGGGCGGAGTTTATTCATTGGCTTTTACTGAATGGAACTCGGTTATTGGTGTTTTAAAAACCATAAATTTCTTATATTAAAGCAAAAAAATATTTAGGGATTTTTGCACGTCAACCCCCAGTTTTGTTCAATTTTTGCACTTTCCCCCCCGAAACGCATTAAATGTTACCCTTTTGCCTTCTTAAATTTTGTGTGCTTTCCAGGTGCCTTAGTTCCGATGGAAAATCTGGCCGAAATTTGGTATTGGGGGGGGGGGGGTGTAAGTGCACAAACATACATAAAAGCAGGGGACACGGTCACATTTAATGCGTTTTGGGGGGAAAGTGCACAAACATACATAAAAGCAGGGGGCAAAATCATATTTAACGAGTTTCGGGGGGGAAAGTGCAAAAATTGAAAAAACCTGGGGGATGACGTGCAAAAATCCCAATTATTTATTTAGCTTGTACCCTGTTGATGTCCTTAGATTAAAACCAGGGAGCTTCTATTAATTTATGGTAAAATTGCAGAAAAAATCCCAAACTAATTAGTGATTTTGAATTTTCGTCCCGAACTATTTAACTTGGCGAATTTCGCCTCGTAGTTTAATATTTTTTTGGAATATCGTCCCAAACTAATTACTAATTTTGATTTTTCGTCCCAAACTATATCAACTCGTCAAATTTCGTCCCATAATTTATCATTTTGTGTGAATTTAGTCCCAATTTTAAATTTCTAATTTAATGGAAATGACGGTTCAATCTTATAATTAGTTTGGGACGAACTCTGCAATATTATATAATTATTCATGTTAAAATTTACCATGTCATGACACTTAAGCAGCCATGTGATAATTCATTGGCAAATGCGCAATTTCCGTCTTATAATAACGGTGGGACGATATTCCGAAAAAATATTAAATTACGGGACGAAATTCACCAAGTTAAATAGCTTGGGACGAAAATCCAAAATCAGTGATTAGTTTGAAACGATTTTTGCAATTTTGCCTTAATTTATTTATGAAATTAGGTGAAGTACTTTGCCCTTCTAATTTCTAAAAAGCATTTAACATAATCCTGCAGTAGTCTTACAATCATGTAAATCATAAATTATTTAAAGAACATCGGAGAAAGTCTGCTGAAACTGTTGCTTCAATTGATGATCTCTTGTTAGTATATTTTCGCATCTACCTATAAAATCCCTGCCCTGCCCTGTGCCTTGCGCAAGCGCTTACAACTTAGCGCCCAATATTTGCGCTATTTGGGCTATAGAGCAATAACCCATAGCGCCAAATAGTGTGCTATTTAAGGTAACAAAAAAAAAAAAAACCTAGGTTAAAATTAAGTAAATTGATTGCATAATTGATTGTTGTTTTCTAAAATAAAATGAAATTTACCTTAATTTATCTAAAATTAGGTTTATTTAATTGATTTATTTTGGTTTACCTATTTCTATGAATTAGGTTAAATTGGCTAAAATAAGTGTCTTTATTTAATTGCTGATATTCCTAAGTTTCACTGCACCGAAAATTATGAAGTAAAGACTTTTAATATCTTGTTATAAGTATAAAAATTAAAATAGAGCAAATTCGATCCAATAAAGGGCGGCATATCTTTAAACCCTAGTATCCTCCCGAATTTCCCTCTTCTCATCGATCAAGCCTCCAAAATATTCAGACCCATGGTCTTCCTCTAAATCAAGTAAATTTTTTTGCAAAACTCTCAATATGTCACCAGTTTATGAGATGGAAAGGGATTATTCTGAATGGTTTATTAAGTATCAAATTGATCTTTCACCAGTTTTTACTGCTTATCCTGAGATAATTAGGGATCATACTAATCTAAGAATAGGCTTGTGCTACTATGATTTCTCCGTATTTTGTATCGTTTCTGGTTGGAAGGAGGAGGAAGAACCATTCTTGATTTTGCAGAACCCTGCAAAAGTTATAAACCTCCATCTTGTTCGTAAGATTCTCAAAGATTATATGAGTTTGAGGATGACTTTGGACGTCGTCGTTGGGATAAACGTCATTGAAATATGCGTACACTACTGGATTTCAATATATATTAGTATTTGCTTTCTGTTGAACTTCATTATGGTAATATTGTGTATATCTTCAGATCGAGGAGGTTTCGGATATACCGACAATTATTGCAAGAGTTAATCATTTACTGGAAAAAATGTGCTGGTTGGAGGTTTTTGCATTGGCATGAAAAAATGAATTTGCTGGAGGAATGATAAATTTCATCATTGTTTGGCAATTTAAATTGAATCCTTTACATGCATTTCTAATCAGGGTCGGCGCTAGACTTTTGGGGGCCCTAGACGAATTTTAAATTTGGGCCCCTTTGTTATAAAATATATATAATCAGTTTATTTTTCTAAAGGCAAACATATTAACTAAATATTGACATATTATTTTCTCTAACATATTATTTATTAGATAGATAAATAAATAACAAACTTATTTAAATTTTAAACCGTGAATTTTTTTGTATAATTTTAAAATTAAAAATATTATTATAGCCGAAGCAAATTTTACAAGTATATGTACATTCTTAACTTTATTTCATTTTTTTACAAATATCATAATTGATTGCTTTACTTTATTTTATTTCGTGACATTCTTAACTCTATTAATTATATATTTCATGTATAGAAAAAATTGTACATTATATATAAAACTAAGAAAAATATATACATACATATAAAAATATAGATGGGGCTAGACCCATTTTATTGGGGCGAAATTCTTTTTTGCAATATACCAAGCGTGAAAGTAATAAGTAGAAAAATCATATTATAAAGAAAAAACCATATTCTTTTTATAGTAATTAAGAAAGAATTCTTTTAAAGTACTTATTAAGAAAAAAATTTGACAAGAAATTATTAAGTAAGAAAAATGATTAAAAAAGCAACTACTACAAAAGGTATATTAAAAGGACGAACATTATTACAAAAAAAAAGAAGTTAAAATAGCATAAAACAATCAAAATATAAAAAAAAAAACTCAATATTGAGATTTGAACTCTAAACCTCCCACTCATCAAGATAAAGTCCTACCAAGTGAGCCAATATACATATTATGCACAAAAAATTAATAAACTTATAATATGCACATAAAATTAATAAACTTAAAATTATCTATTTATTTTTAATTTTCCTAATGGTCGAAATATAATTTTGAGGCCCTCCAAACCTGACGCCCTATGCGCCGGCCCAAGTTTCCTAGCACATGGGGCGGAATTTGGTGATACTACATAAAAAGATTATATGTAGTTCCAACCGTTTAACTTGCATTTAAAAAAATGCGTGTAGTAGTATTTATTTTGCCCCATGATTTTTTAAAGAAAAATAAAAGAATAAAATACCCAAATTAGTAAATGGATTAATTCTAATTTAAAATGGTTCAATCAATGTAACTTAAGGTAATAGTTGGGTGTTGGATGAAGATGAAGATGAAGGCACTAAAGAAAGGTTGATAAGGGAGGTTTTGATGCATTCCAAAACTTCAGAAATTGGCTAAGTATGGAGTAACTTAGCTGATGGTCCCTTAGAAGAAATTTTGACTAAGTAAAGAAGACATCAGAAGAGTCAAAGTTTCAAGGTCCAAGACTTCTGATCTGCTGAAGTAAAGTTATCAGATTAGTGAAGATCAGCCGACTCAAATCAGATTTGTTCAAGTTTGAGATCAGCCGAGTTCACCATCAGACGTATACTTTCGTCAGCCAAGTGAAGAAGATCAAGAAGTGTTCCCAACGGTAATAAATGCCCTTTGAAGTAATAAATGCTGAAGTACAAGGTTATTAAAGACAAATGATTGAAGAAATGCTTCGCATCAGAAGAGTGCATTTAATGCTGCCTGCAGAATAGTACTGTTCAGTACGGACAGACTGCAAAAGAGCCGTTCGCGGATTTTAAGGACCAGTACTCGAGGAATTTGAATCTTGTCTCTCTTCAACGGACACTTTTCAATCCTCAAGTATAAATAGCTGAGAGAGACGAAGAAGAAACAAGCAACACACTTTCTGAGAGAAATTTTCGAAGCAGAATTCTCCTAAGTCTCAAGAACAGCTCACTCATCAGCTGAGTCATTTGTTGACAAAAGCAGAGTTGAAGAATCAAGAAAAATACATCTTCTGAGTGATTTTGTAAACAAGAGTGTTGTGCGAAGTTGTGATCCATCTTTGTGAGTGATCAAACTTCAGAGGATAGGTCTTCTGTGTGATTTCCTATTGCGAACTTGTGGTCGTTTCATTTGTTGTTCGACGCAAGCAGAGTATACTGTAAACTTTGTGATTATAGTATAACCCAAGATCTAAGTGACTTGGAAGAGTGGACTAAAGGATATTCAAATCCATATAACCACTATAAAAATTGATTGTGTTTTTACATTGTTTTAAAACTGCATATTTACTGATTGCATAAAACACACTAAGTTAACTGTTTGAAAAGAAGTTAAAAAGGAGTTTACAAAACTGGGGAAACATTTTTCAAACTGCTAAGAATACTTGTGAAAAACACTTTGAAAATCCGCTGCAAGTACTCTAAGTATTAAAACTGATTTTAACAAATCAGCTAAGTAACCATCAGACGAGTGGTCAACAAATCTGTTCAAAGATTTGTTCGCGAACAGAGTTGTAACTTACTAATCTGATCAGCTTAGTCTGCTCAGTTGAAGAAAAGTTTTAAAGTTAAAATTGCAAGAAAATTTTAAAGAGGTTTATTCACCCCCCCCCTCTAAACCTCTTCTGACCACTTGGGACCAACAAGTGGTATCAGAGCGGGTGGTTCATTTGAATCAGCTGCCTGATCAACGAGCTTGATCCAAGTGTTTTTCAAAGGTTTTAAAAACTTTTCAAAAGAGCATCTTTTTGAAAAACTAAAACTTTTTGAAAAATGGATTGTATCAGTCATGTTCCCCACATTGCTGGTATGTCCTTTGAGGACTGGAAAATCAGAATGGAGATTTTCCTTGCTGCCTATAATGACAACATGTACACATGTATCATTAAAGGTCCATTCAAATTCACCAAGACCTTCATAGTAGATGAAGCTGAAATGGTGGTGGAAAAAGATCTGACAGAGATGACAGCCGAGGAAATAAAGCTGTTCAATCTGGATAAAGTTGGCCGTTTCATCATGACCAAAGCCCTGGATAATGATCGGTTTGACAAGGTCAAACATTGCAAAACTGCAAAGGAGATGTGGGACAAGGTTCGTGACATGAGCGAAGGAAACGACGCCATCAAAGAGCATCAGCTCAGTGTTGCTTTGGAAAAGCTGGACAACTTCAAGATGAAATCTGGAGAGACCATTGATCAGATGGATACCAGGTTCACCAGGACGTTGAATGAAGTTTTAAAGTTGGGAAAGACCTTCACAGACAAAGAGATAACCAACAGAGTACTGAAGGCCCTACCCCCAAAGTTCAACATGAAAGTGACAGCTATGGAAGAATCAAGGGATTTGGGAAAAATCTCTCTTACAGAGCTGTTTTCTGTACTCAAGGCTTATGAGTATAAACTGCCTAGGATGGGTATTGAAGAAACCTCAACTTCAGGACCCACAGCTGCACTGGTTGCTGCTGAAAATCAAAGAAGACCAGCTCAAAGAATTGCAGAAGTGGACTCATCTGATGAAGCCACTCTACTCAACAAAAAGGAGTACACTGCTGGAGACGTTGCACTGTTGATGAATAATTTCAAGAAGTTCTACAAAAGAAAAATGAAGAACAAATACAACAATGCTTCTACTTCTAAACCTAACTTTTCTTCTCAAGATAAAGATGATTATAAATCAAAACTGATGTGTTACAACTGCAGGAAATTGGGACACTTCATTAAAGACTGCCCATATCCAAAAGCAGAAAAGTACACTGAAGAGGAGAAGAAAGTAAGAAAAGAAAGAAAGTATCAGAGAGGGAAAGCAATGATGGCTGAAGCAGAAAAGCTTGCTGCTGTCACTCATCTGATTCAGATTCAGACTCGTCTGATGAAGAATCTTCTGATGAAGAAAAGCCTGCTCTCCTGTGCCTGATGGCAAAGGACTCTGATGACTCTGAGGATGAGGTAACTCCTCAAAATAATGAATTGTTTGATTCTCTAGAACAAATGATGTTAAATAACACTACTATTGCTGGAGAATTTGTTAAGCTTAAGGAAGAGATGAGCTTGCTAAAAGAGCAAAATAACTCACTGAAACTTAAAGCTGAAAAGCCAAAAGAATCAGCAGAGTATAAACAGCTTGAGCAAGAGCATGAATCTCTGAAAGCTGAATGTGAAGTTTATAAAGGAAAAATCATGGAACTTGAAAAGATTATCGAGTCTCATGAAAAATCATCTGTTGCATCCACGCATACATCTAGTAAACAGAAGATGCCTTAGAACAGGATAAGCAAGAGTTGAACCATACTGAAAAATTCATATCAGCTGACAATAGTAAGGTCATTCTGTATGTTCAAACTGCTAGACCTACTTCACCTGAGAAAGAATTAAAGGAGAAGAAATCTCCTAAGGCTAAAAAGAGCAAAGAGCCTAGTGTAGGAAATAAGACTAGTAAGACCAAACAGCAGAGTCCTAAGAAGTCTGCTGATAAAGCTAAAGTCAATCAGACTAGTGGTAAAGCTAAGTCTAAACAAGTTGAGCAAGCACCTAGTAAACCAAAGAAGCATAAGAATAAGAAAAATCAAAATGCTTGGTATGGAAATGAGTCATTTTATGTGCAACCTGCTGCATATCATCCTATGTATCATGCACCTCAGTTTCCTAGTTACTATGCACCTTACCCTGCTCATCCAATGCATGCATATCCTGCATATCATGCACCTTACCCTGCTTATGAACATTATTCATATCATACTGATCATCAACATGACTTATCTGATAATTATGATGAAAATAAAACTGTTCATGCTCCTGTGAAAACTCAGAAACCTAAGAAGCCTAAGACTTCAACATCTTGGGTTGTCAAAGGTGGAACTAATCCTTCAGGACCCTCTCAATAAGGGTACCTAAAACAATTTTATTTTTGTTTTGTAGGTTAGGATTAGGAGTAGGAGTAAAGTAGAGAAGATCTGGTACTTGGACAGTGGATGTTCAAGACACATGTGTGGAAACATACATGAGCTGACTGATGCAGTTGCTGTGGATGGTCCAAGTGTTACATTTGGAGACAGCAAAGAAGGCAAGATTAAAGCTAAAGGAAGAATAATCAGAGGAAACATAGAGATATCTGACGTCTCATATGTCAAAGGCCTCAAATACAATCTGCTGAGCATAAGTCAATTTTGTGACAAAGGATATTCAGTCATCTTCTCAACAGATAAGTGTTTTGTCGAACAGATTGGTACAAAGAAGGTAATTTTATCTGGAAGACGACAAGGGAATGTCTACATAGTCGACTGGAGTTCTGCTGACAAGAACTCAAGTGTTTGTTTGGTAGCATCTGCTCCAAGTGAAGTCAGTTGGCTGTGGCACAAAAGGATGAATCATTTAAACTTCAAGACCATAAACAGATTAATCAAGAATGATTTGGTAGAAGGGATTCCAAAAGCAGTCATGAGCAAAGATAAGCTCTGTGACGCCTGTCAGAAGGGTAAACAAATCAAGTCATCATTCAAAAGCAAGAAGCACCAATCTTCTGGAAGGATATTGGAGCTGTTACATATGGACTTATTTGGCCCTATTGATCCAGTCAGCAATGGTGGAAAGAAATACTGCCTAGCTGTTGTGGATGATTATTCAAGATATACTTGGGTGATTTTCATGAAGAAGAAAAGTGAAACCAAGGAATGTCTTACAAATCTGATGGAACTGATCCAGAATGAGAAGACTATCAAAATATTGAAGATCAGATCAGATAGAGGGACAGAGTTTACAAACTCTACTGTTGAAGAGTACTGTAACATCAAAGGAATACATCATGAGTACTCTGCTGCCAGAACCCCTCAACAAAATGGTGTTGCTGAAAGGAGAAACAGAACACTAAAAGAAGCTGTCAGAACCATGATAGCTGAAGCTAAACTGCCTCAAAGATTTTGGGCAGAAGCAACAAATACAGCATGCTTCACCCAGAACAGATGTATGATCAACAAAAATCAGAACAAGACTCCATATGAAGTTTGGAACAATAGGAAGCCAAACATTCATTACTTTAAGATTTTTGGTTGTAAATGTTTTGTATTGAATAATGGGAAAAATCACCTTACTGCATTTGCAGAAAAGGCTGATGAAGCTGTTTTTGTAGGATACTCATCTGTTAGTAAAGCTTATAGAGTTTTTAATAAAAGAACATTACTAATAGAAGAATCTATCCATGTAGTATTTGATGAGCCAAGTCAATCTTCTGAAAAGAATCAAAGTGCTAATCAGACCTGTCTACTGATTTACAGAAGTTAGATATTGGAAGAAATGAAGAATATGTTCCCATCATACTACCTAATCTAAATTCAGCTGATAACTCAAGTGCTGTTCAAAATCACAGTGCTGATTGTCTAACAGACGAGTTGCAAACAGCTGACAGACCAGTGACTGTTCAACAGACGACAAATGTTCAACAGACTACTACTGTATCTCCAACAGTAGTGTTGCAAGATCAAAACAGAGGACAACATTCAGACCTGCAACCTGATCTCAGATGGCTCAAGAATCATCCTCCTGAATTGGTGATTGGTGATCCTTTAGATAAAGTGAAAACAAGAAGAGCTGCTGCACAAGATGCCATGTTTGTCACCTTTCTATCTCAAATAGAGCCTAAGCAAATTGAAGAAGCTCTAAGTGATTCCTTCTGGATAGAAGCTATGCAAGAAGAGTTGAATCAATTTGAAAGGAATGAAGTCTGGTACTTAGTTCCTAGACCAAGTCATCAAAGAGTAATTGGCACTAAGTGGGTATTCAGAAATAAGATGAATGAAGATGGTATTGTTACCAGAAACAAAGCAAGACTAGTGGCCAAGGGTTATTGTCAAGAAGAAGGAATTGACTTTGATGAAACTTTTGCACCAGTAGCAAGACTTGAAGCAATCAGACTGTTTCTAGCCTATGCTGCTTACAAGAACTTCACTGTCTATCAGATGGATGTGAAGTCTGCTTTTCTCAATGGAGAATTGCAAGAAGAAGTGTACGTTGAACAACCTCCTGGATTTGAAGTCTATCAAGAAGAGGACAAAGTATATCGTCTGAAGAAAGCCCTCTATGGACTGAAACAGGCTCCAAGAGCATGGTATGATACCTTATCTGATTTTCTTTTAATTAAAGGATTTCGAAAAGGTAAGGTAGATAAGACCTTGTTTACAATTGAATGGGAAAATCATATATTACTTGTGCAAATATATGTGGACGATATTATCTTTGGTTCAACTAACCAACAGATGTGTGATAAGTTCTCCAAGCTGATGCAGAATAAGTTTGAAATGAGCATGATGGGTGAACTTAACTACTTTCTTGGACTGCAAGTTAGACAGTTGCCTGATGGGATATTCATCAGCCAAGCAAAGTACACAAGAGATCTGTTCAAGAAGTTTGGTATGGAAACTAGCTCTACTGCTACAATTCCTATGTCTACAAGTCTTCGTTTGGATAAAGATGAAGATGGCAAATCAGTGGACATAACCAAATATAGAGGCATTATTGGTTCATTGTTGTATCTAACAGCAAGCAGACCTGATATAATGTACTCAGTTGGAGTCTGTGCAAGATTTCAATCAAACCCCAAAGAATCTCATCTCTTAGCTGCCAAGAGGATATTGAAGTATGTTAAAGGCACTCAAGAATTGGGATTATGGTATCCTAGAGAATCTGGATTTGAACTTATTGGCTATTCAGATTCAGACCTTGCTGGCTGCAAGATTGACAGAAAAAGCACAACAGGTGCTTGTCAGTTCTTAGGTAGTCGTCTGATCTCATGGATGAGTAAGAAACAAACCTCAGTTTCTATATCTACTGCTGAAGCTGAATATATAGCTGCTGGAGCTTGTTGTGCACAGATACTTTGGTTGAAGCATCAACTAGAAGATTATAACATCAAGATCAGTGGAATTCCAATCTACTGTGACAATACAAGTGCAATTTCACTTACTCAGAACACTACAAGTCATTCAAGGACTAAACATATTGAGATCAAGCATCACTTCATTAGAGATCATGTGGAAAAAGGCAATGTGTTGATTGAGTATGTTCATACTGATAATCAGATTGCTGATATCTTCACTAAACCTCTAAGTGAAGCAAGGTTCTCAACTTTAAGAGCTGAGTTAGGACTACTAAATTTGGATGCATAAGCTGAGGGGGAACTCATCAGAAGACTGGAGTTCAACAGCTTAGTCATCGTTTATTATCTTCAAGGATTAACTCTCAACAGACTAGTTAACTTATGAATTCTTAAACTCAGGGGGAACGTGTAAGACTAGCGGTACTTCTGAATTAAAGATGAAATATGTTAATGACAGTTAGTTGAAGTTATGTTTTCATCAGAAGACTCAACTATCGAAGATTAAAGTTATTTTATCTAGCTGGATTGACAAACAGCTGAGGAAGGTTATCAGCTATTGGCATTCTCTGATAACAGCATTGTCATCAGGACAGTAGTCCATCAGATAAGTGTTTCTCATACTCATCTGATTAAACTAATAAAAGCGAACCAACTAAAAACGTTTTATTCAAAACACGCTTTTATAAGTAACTGTTGGGCGGTACATATTCCCGCTCTTCATTAAATATCTTTTGAATTTGAAAGGTCGTAACTGACGCCGCACGATCAGCACTGACAGAAAAACGGATCTAACGGTTGGCAATTATCACGAAACCGAAAAACCCCAACTCTATAAATCCTCATCTGATCAGTCGAGTAGCTCTTTACGCACCCTAAACTTTCAAAAGCAATTGTGAGAAAATTTTAAACAAGTTTTCTGCAAAAATCCTTTCCTTTTCACTAACTTTCAACAGATTGAAATGGCCGCTGAAGGTATGTTCTTGGATTATGAGTCTTATTATCAGTCTGGTACAAGTTTGATGAAAGAATTGTTGGAGAAATTCAAATCGGCACAGTTGGTAAATTTCATGGAGTACAATGAAGGAGTAATCTGGACCGACCAGGTTATGGAGTATTATGGAACGGCGAAGGCTGACTATAACAAGCTAGAAATCAGAGCAAAAGTGGGTGACAAAACTGTTGTCATCACTCCAGAGGTTCTTCATGAACAGTTTGGTTTGCCGAAATCTGGAAGACATGAAGTTATCGTGCTAACTGAAGATAAGCACCAACAATTTTGGGCGATCTGCGCCAAGGAAGGAGAAATGTTGACTGGCAACATCAGGAAGAAACAGCTGAAAGATGAATATCAGCGGATGGCTGATATGGTGTCTAAGCTGATTGAAAACTGTACTTTTTCTCTAGATGCTGTCACAATGAAGCGTTTCAGCATCATGGCTGCCATATACTACGGGCTAGAGGTAAACTGGTCCATTATAGTGTGGTATATACTTGCTGATTTTCTGGAAGTGAAGAAGGGAAAAGGCCCTTACACCAACCACAGAATCACTCTAAGTTACCTCTTATCAAAGTTGGGCTGTGTTATGAAAAACGGGAAAGAAATCCACAAGTCCAAAGCAATGAACAAGTATCTACCTGTTCAGAAGAGGAAGGCTGATGAGCATGAAGGAGAAGAAGTTGAGGAACCAAAGGAGGTTCCTGCCAAGAGGCAAAGGAAGTTAGTTAAAACAGCAAGCTTGGCTGTTGAAACTAAAAGGAAGAGGGCTGCTGATGAGCCCAAGAAGAAAGAAGCAAAGCAGATGGAGAAAGTGACTTCTGCTGCTGAAGCCACTAAGATCGTTGAAAATATAATAGCTGATGTAAGGACTGGATCCCCTGCATCACCTTCAAGAACTCCATCAGCAGAGAAGCCTGCTGAAAGTGTCTCTAAACGAACGAGGAGCCAACAGAGAGATACAGCTGCTTCTACTTACCGTGAAGGAAGAACCAAGAGTCTGCAAGGAAGCAGATGTCCTTCATAGAAAAGGATACTGAGTTGGTGGACTTAGTGAGATCAAGTCCAGAGTCTGCTGAAATTCCAGTTGAAGCTGTTGACAAAGCTGATGAGCAACAGACTACTCAGACTGCACCAACTGTTGAGGCTGCTCAACCTCAAGACGATCCAGATGTTCAAATCATACATCCTATTGCTGCTGCTCCCATATCATCTGTTGGACCAGCTCCTGCTGACAAAGGCAAAAGAAGATAGTGCTAAGAGAAAGAAAGTCTCAAAGCTGATAAGAGGCAAGGGAGGAGGCTGAACAAAGAAAGCAGGATGAGCTTGAAGAGAAAAAGGCACTTGAGCTGAGCAAGGTTCAAGAAGCAAAGGATGAAGCCAGAAGACGCATGTCTGAAGCAGAGAGGAAAGCTGCTGAAGATGCTGAACTGGCTATGGTGATTGAAAAGAGCAAAACTGATGCCTATGGACCTGTCCATGGTGGTGGTATCAAGATTGGAGAAGGCAAGAATGAAGAAGAGGACAAGAAAAAGATCTTGCTGCCTGCTGCCAAACTCAAGTCAAAGGACAAGTTTGAAGTCAGAAAAGCTTTTGAGATAGTCTATGCTGATAAGGAGCTTTTCAAGAAGTTTGAGAAGGCCTTAGCTTACCATGATCAAAAGCTTATGTTGAGAACTATGTTCGCCCAGGAGAAACCAAGATATATCAAGTGGAGGGATATCAGGCTGAACAGCTCAATAACTGAACTTCAATCAATGAAGGAGTTAGCTGATGAAGAACGATGGGTTCTATCTTGGCTGAAAACAAACTCCATTCAAAAGGCCCTGGATCCCAGCCATGTAAGAAACATCATGCATGGTTATGCAAAAGGCTTTGCACTGGAGGAGGCCAAAAAGATTAAAAGCACCTTGACTGATAAGAAGAAAAAGTCTGAAGATGCTGAAGAAAGAGCAATTAAGTTTGCTGTTATGACTGCCCTGAAGAGATGGGCTACAAAGTCTAGTTATCAGCAAGGTACATCAAGTGATTTGCCTCTACTGCCAAGTATCCAGCAAATCATCTTTGGCAAGGAAGTACAACCGTACTATGAAGTCCCTAAGGGAAACAATGCGTTTGTCAACCCTTGGATTATTGTTAGACAGATTAGACAGACAACTTGCTTTAATGAAGATGGAACCATCACTAATCTGTTCTACGACGACGTCACTGATGAACATAAAGCTGCGGACAAGCCTGAAGTCAAGCCTGCTGATCAAATTGCTGACAAGCCTGCTGATCAATCTGTTGAAGACAAGTCTGCTGATCAGACTGCTGATAAGTCTGCTGACCAGCATGAAGACAAGTCTGCTGAACAGGCCACTGACAAGTCTGCTGAAAAGATTGCTGATGAACCCTTAGCCATTGAGTGGAAAGCTGAGGATTCTGCAGATCATCAGGATGTGAAGATGGAAGAAGTTCCTGTCCACCAGGAACATGAAGAAAAGGATGAAGCTGCTGCTTCTGCTTCATCAGGTGATAAACATTCATCACTGATGGAAGCAATCCAGATGCTGATGGAAAATCACTAAAGGAGCTGGAAGAGAAGCATCAAAAGCAGCTGTTGAAGGTTAAAGAGGAGCTGAAGACAGAGCTTAAGGAAGAATTGACAGAATCAAATAGACTTCAGCTGGAATCTGTGCAACAGTCTACAGAAAAGATCATCAAGACTGAAATCACAAGTATTCCTATTCCTCAAGATCATTCTTTGCAGTTAGTGAACAGCTTAACTGAGATGAACAGAAATGTGGAAGACGTGAAGATCGATGTAAATCATCTTCATACTGCACTTCAAAGAGCTGAACACAAGATCGCTGATCTGACTGCAACCTTCATCAAAGTCAGCGAAGAAGAAAAGGAAGTCAATCTAGGGTTGCTGAATGAAGTGGAAAATGTTGTACAATCTGTACAAGATGAAATTGCAACTGTCAACCTGAATATTGACTACTTCAATGACAAGACTGACATCATCAGCACTGATATTCAAAATCTTACAGCTAGTCACGATGTTGTCAATCAGAATCTCAAGGCTTTATGTGCTGGAGTGAAGATTCCAACAGTTGCTCTCAACCCTGCTGTTGAACCTTCTAATGTCATCAGACTTGATGATGACAAAAAGGGGGAAGATAAAAGGGAAGAACCAGCTAAGGAAACTGCTGCTGAAGAATCAGCCATGGAATCTGCTGCTGAAGAACCAGCTAAAGAGACTATTGTTGAAGAACCAGCAAAGGAGCCTGCTGCTGAAGAAACAACTAAGGAAGAAACTGCTGCTGCAACCATTGAAGCCAAGGAAACTGAAGAAACAGCTGACAAGACTAAAGAACTTGGAAAGGTAGAAGAAGAAGAGAAGATTGAACAAGAAAATACCAAGTACAAGAACACTGAGTCTGCCAGGAAAGCTATGGAAGCTCTGAAAGCTCTTCAAGAACAAGAACTTAAGGAGAAGATGGAAGCTGCCAAAGCAACCTTGGAAGAAGCAGCTGATGAAGAAGAAGATGATGAAGAATCATCTTATGAATATGAAGAAGTGCTCGAATCTGACGAAGAAGCTGATAGTTAGAAATTGAAAAATCAATTGTAATCAGTTTACTTTTTCAGAAATCTCATCTGATGAATTTGTACATGTAATTCACTTTAAACATCAATAAAATGTCCAAATTCAATCCAATAAACTTTTTCTATCTCAGAAAATTTTGAGGATTACAATCTTTAGTTTAGGTATTCAACAGGTACTTAGCTGAAGTTTTGTCATCATCAAAAAGGGGGAAATTGTTGGATGAAGATGAAGATGAAGGCACTAAAGAAAGTTTGATAAGGGAGGTTTTGATGCATTCCAAAACTTCAGAAATTGGCTAAGTATGGAGTAACTTAGCTGATAAACTTATCAAGGAATTTTGACTAAGCTATGAAGATAATCAGAAGAGTCAAAGTTTCAAGGTCCAAGACTTCTGATCTGCTGAAGTAAAGTTATCAGATTAGTGAAGATCAGCCGACTCAAATCAGATTTGTTCAAGTTTGAGATCAGCCGAGTTCACCATCAGACGTATACTTTCGTCAGCCAAGTGAAGAAGATCAAGAAGTGTTCCCAACGGTAATAAATGCCCTTTGGAGTAATAAATGCTGAAGTACAAGGTTATTAAAGACAAATGATTGAAGAAATGCTTCGCATCAGAAGAGTGCATTTAATGCTGCATTTAATGCTGCCTGCAGAATAGTACTGTTCAGTACGGACAGACTGCAAAAGAGCCGTTCGCGGATTTTAAGGACCAGTACTCGAGGAATTTGAATCTTGTCTCTCTTCAACGGACACTTTTCAATCCTCAAGTATAAATAGCTGAGAGAGACGAAGAAGAAACAAGCAACACACTTTCTGAGAGAAATTTTCGAAGCAGAATTCTCCTAAGTCTCAAGAACAGCTCACTCATCAGCTGAGTCATTTGTT
Organism: Penstemon barbatus; assembly: GCA_003313485.2. Classification (NCBI taxonomy): domain Eukaryota; kingdom Viridiplantae; phylum Streptophyta; class Magnoliopsida; order Lamiales; family Plantaginaceae; genus Penstemon; species Penstemon barbatus. The sequence goes on from CM064880.1 coordinate 11,247,845, forward strand.
GACGAAAGCAGAGTTGAAGAATCAAGAAAAATACATCTTCTGAGTGATTTTGTAAACAAGAGTGTTGTGCGAAGTTGTGATCCATCTTTGTGAGTGATCAAACTTTAGAGGATAGGTCTTCTGTGTGATTTCCTATTGCGAACTTGTGGTCGTTTCATTTGTTGTTCGACGCAAGCAGAGTATACTGTAAACTTTGTGATTATAGTATAACCCAAGATCTGAGTGACTTGGAAGAGTGGACTAAAGGATATTCAAATCCATATAACCACTATAAAAATTGATTGTGTTTTTACATTGTTTTAAAAATGCATATTTACTGATTGCAAAAACCACACTAAGTTAACTGTTTGAAAAGAAGTTAAAAAGGAGTTTACAAAACTGGGGAAACATTTTTCAAACTGCTAAGAATACTTGTGAAAAACACTTTGAAAATCCGCTGCAAGTACTCTAAGTATTAAAACTGATTTTAACAAATCAGCTAAGTAACCATCAGACGAGTGGTCAACAAATCTGTTCAAAGATTTGTTCGCGAACAGAGTTGTAACTTACTAATCTGATCAGCTTAGTCTGCTCAGTTGAAGAAAAGTTTTAAAGTTAAAATTGCAAGAAAATTTTAAAGAGGTTTATTCACCCCCCCCCCCTCTAAACCTCTTCTGACCACTTGGGACCAACATTGTTGTTGCAGGATGGACATGTACATTCATGACTACATGGTTAGGAAGAATATGCATAATTATGCTAAAACTTTTGCCTCAGATTCTAATCTTTGTCCCCCGAATCTGTTTGTATGTACTCTTTGTTGCCCACTTTATTTAAAGATTCTTTTAAATAATAAATCTATTAATGCTAAAAATATTTATTTGCATTTATGGATCAAAAGTTTTGTTTTCAATTTATGTTTTGATTAACTTAATATAGAAAAAATTTTGAATTTTTTTTTTTGGAATGTTATGAAAAAAAACTACGAAAAATTATGCTATAAGTTACTAAATCAAGAAAAATAAATTCTAGACAAATATAAAGTTTCAAAAAATACACATTATTTATGTTTCTATTGATTAAAAAAAGAAAATTTTCGATGTTTTCGACAAGAAAAATAAAAATTTGGACTCATGTTTGCATTCTTGATTTTCCAATTGATGTATGGAAATTGTTCGTGAAATTTTGTGTTGGCACATGATTATTTTTTTAAGGAATTTTGGCACGTGCATCAGAGTCTAAATTTGATTGATAGAGACCGTGGAACAAAATTTTCAACTTTTCCATTGTATTTATCGAAAAAGTTTCCGTTCAAGCATACATTTTTCATTTCTATACATGTTTGCATTCTTGATTTTCCGATTGATGTATGGGAAATTGTTTGTGAAATTTTCTGTTGGCACGTGCATATTTTTTTAGGGAATTTTGGCACGTGTATCAGAGTATGAATTTGATTAATAGAGACCGTGGAACAAAAATTTCATCCAAAACATCGAAAAAGTTTCCGTTTTTTATTCAAACGAAATAAAACACAAGATGTAATTTCGACTCTATTTACTAGCCTGATACTCTCTTATTTTAATTAATTTAGTAATTTTTTTTATAATTTTTCCTTGGTGTTTCCGCAACATTTTCGAAAAGTTTCGAATATTTGATTGACAGAAAAGTTTCCAATTTTTTCTTTATGAAAAATCAAAATTTTCAAAAACCCATCATCATTTGTTAATTAATTTTTCTTGTCGTGCAATTTTCTGAATTGAAGGCTTTGTGACTCATGGACGATTGCGACTGCGACTGGGATGCTCGAAAGATGTGATTTTTGTTGTACATTGTTGTTGTTTGTGCAATTTATTTTTAATGTTTGTGCATTTATTGATTTTTATTTTTGTTGTACATTGTTATTGCAGTTTGGACATGTACATTCATGACTACATGGTTAGGAAGAATATGCATAATTATGCTAAAACTTTTGCGGCAGATGTTAATGTTTGTCCCCCGAATCTGTTTGTATGTACTCTTTCTTGCCCACTTTATTTAAAGATTCTTTTAATTAATAAATCTATTAATGCTAGAAATATTTATTTGCATTTATGGATCAAAAGTTTTGTTTTCAATTTATGTTTCGATTAACTGAATATAGAAAATTATTCGAATTTTTTTTTGGAATGTTTTGAAAAAACTACGAAAAATTATGGTATAAGTTACTAAATCAGGAAAAATAAATTCTAGACAAATATAAAGTTTCAAAAAATTCACATTATTTTTGTTTTGATTGATTAAAAAGAAAATTTTCGATGTTTTCGACGGAAAAAATAAAATTTGGCCTCATGTTTGCATTCTTGATTTTCCGATTGAGGTTGGGAAACTGTTCGTGAAATTTTATGCTGGCACGTGTATATTCTTTTAGGGAATTTTGGCACGTGCATCAGAGTCTAAATTTGATTGATAGAGATCGTGGAACAAAGTTTTCAACATTTCCATCGTATTTATCGAAAAAGTTTCCGTTCAAGCATACGTTTTTCACTTCTATACGTAACAAAATCGAATTTAATCAATTATTATTTCACTTAAAAAAATTTCTAAACAAATATAAAGTTTCGGAAATACATCTTATTTTTTTCCAATTCATTATAAATGAAACTTTCGGTGTTTTCGACGATAAAAATGAAAATTTTGATCCATGTTTTGCATTCTTGATTTTTCGATTGATGTATGAGAAATTGTTTGTGAATTTTTTTGTTGGCAGGGGTATGTTTTTTAGGGAATTTTGGCAAGTGTATCTTAGAGTCTAGATTTGGTTGATAGAAACCGCGGAACAAAATTTTCATCTTTTCCACTGAAAACGTCGAAAAGTTTCCCTTTTTTTATCAAACGGATGAAAATAAGATGTAATTTCGAAACTATTTATTAGTTTGATACTTTCTTATTTTAATTAATTTTTAATATAGTTTTTTTTTCCAATTTTTAATATAATTTTTTCTTTTTCCAGCAATTAATACTCCTGACCGAGTGGTGGTCCATATTTTGGGATTTATACTCTACTAGGCAACAGAATCATGACGCAATTGGAGGATCCACTTCCTTGGTTTTAAGCAACTTTTATTTAATATTTTCTCATAAAACTTTAATTAAATTATTTTTTCTATCACATTTATGTATTTTAATTAATTAATAATGCACTCAGCACATGTTTATTTACATAAATTCTAAGGCTCCTGAGATTGCTGATCGAACTCTGCCAGATCCAATTGAGAACTATGTGCTACCAAATGTTTTTCCAACCATGATTCCTAGGCCTCATGATTGCATTCTTGATTTTCCGATTGATGTATGGGAAATTGTTTGCGAAATTTTCTGTTGGCACGTGCATATTTTTCTAGGGAATTTTGGCACGTGCATCAGAGTCGGAATTTGATTAATAGAGACCGTGGAACAAAATTTTCATCGAAAACATCGAAAAATTCCCGTTTTTTATTCAAACGAAATAAAAACAAGATGTAATTTCGGAACTATTTATTAGCCTGATACTCTCTCATTTTAATTAATTTGGTAATTTTTTTACAATTTTTCCTTTGTGTTTCTGCAACATTTTCGAAAAGTTTCGAATATTTGATTGACAGAAAAGTTTCCCATTTTTTTTTATGAAAAATCAAAATTTTCAAAAACCCTTCATCATTTGTTAATTAATTTTGCTTGTTGTGCAATTTTTTGAATTGAAGGCTTTGTGACTCATGGACGATTGCGACTGCGACTGGGATGCTCGTAAGATGTGATTTTTGTTGTACACTGTTGTTGTTTTTGCAATTTATTTTTAATGTTTGTGCTTGTATTGATTTTTATTTTTGTTGTACATTGTTGTTGCAGGATGGACATGTACATTCATGACTACATGGTTAGGAAGAATATGCATAATTATGCTAAAACTTTTGCCTCAGATTCTAATCTTTGTCCCCCGAATCTGTTTGTATGTACTCTTTGTTGCCCACTTTATTTAAAGATTCTTTTAATTAATAAATCTATTAATGCTAAAAATATTTATTTGCATTTATGGATCAAAAGTTTTGTTTTCAATTTATGTTTTGATTAACTTAATATAGAAAAAATTTTGAATTTTTTTTTTTGGAATGTTATGAAAAAAAACTAAGAAAAATTATGCTATAAGTTACTAAATCAAGAAAAATAAATTCTAGACAAATATAAAGTTTCAAAAAATACACATTATTTATGTTTCGATTGATTAAAAAAAGAAAATTTTCGATGTTTTCGACAAGAAAAATAAAAATTTGGACTCATGTTTGCATTCTTGATTTTCCAATTGATGTATGGAAATTGTTCGTGAAATTTTATGTTGGCACATGATTATTTTTTTAAGGAATTTTGGCACGTGCATCAGAGTCTAAATTTGATTGATAGAGACCGTGGAACAAAATTTTCAACTTTTCCATTGTATTTATCGAAAAAGTTTCCGTTCAAGCATACATTTTTCATTTCTATACATGTTTGCATTCTTGATTTTCCGATTGATGTATGGGAAATTGTTTGTGAAATTTTCTGTTGGCACGTGCATATTTTTTTAGGGAATTTTGGCACGTGTATCAGAGTATGAATTTGATTAATAGAGACCGTGGAACAAAAATTTCATCGAAAACATCGAAAAAGTTTCCGTTTTTTATTCAAACGAAATAAAACACAAGATGTAATTTCGACTCTATTTACTAGCCTGATACTCTCTTATTTTAATTAATTTAGTAATTTTTTTATAATTTTTCCTTGGTGTTCCCGCAACATTTTCGAAAAGTTTCGAATATTTGATTGACAGAAAAGTTTCCAATTTTTTGTTTATGAAAAATCAAAATTTTCAAAAACCCTTCATCATTTGTTAATTAATTTTTCTTGTCGTGCAATTTTCTGAATTGAAGGCTTTGTGACTCATGGACGATTGCGACTGCGACTGGGATGCTCGAAAGATGTGATTTTTGTTGTACATTGTTGTTGTTTGTGCAATTTATTTTTAATGTTTGTGCATGTATTGATTTTTATTTTTGTTGTACATTGTTATTGCAGTTTGGACATGTACATTCATGACTACATGGTTAGGAAGAATATGCATAATTATGCTAAAACTTTTGCCGCAGATGTTAATGTTTGTCCCCCGAATCTGTTTGTATGTACTCTTTCTTGCCCACTTTATTTAAAGATTCTTTTAATTAATAAATCTATTAATGCTAGAAATATTTATTTGCATTTATGGATCAAAAGTTTTGTTTTCAATTTATGTTTCGATTAACTGAATATAGAAAATTATTCGAATTTTTTTTTGGAATGTTTTGAAAAAACTACGAAAAATTATGGTATAAGTTACTAAATCAGGAAAAATAAATTCTAGACAAATATAAAGTTTCAAAAAATTCACATTATTTTTGTTTTGATTGATTAAAAAGAAAATTTTCGATGTTTTCGACGGAAAAAATAAAATTTGGCCTCATGTTTGCATTCTTGATTTTCCGATTGAGGTTGGGAAACTGTTCGTGAAATTTTATGTTGGCACGTGTATATTCTTTTAGGGAATTTTGGCACGTGCATCAGAGTCTAAATTTGATTGATAGAGATCGTGGAACAAAGTTTTCAACATTTCCATCGTATTTATCGAAAAAGTTTCCGTTCAAGCATACGTTTTTCACTTCTATACGTAACAAAATCGAATTTAATCAATTATTATTTCACTTAAAAAAATTTCTAAACAAGTATAAAGTTTCGGAAATACATCTTATTTTGTTTCAATTCATTATAAATGAAACTTTCGGTGTTTTCGACGATAAAAATGAAAATTTTGATCCATGTTTTGCATTCTTGATTTTTCGATTGATGTATGAGAAATTGTTTGTGAATTTTTTTGTTGGCAGGTGTATGTTTTTTAGGGAATTTTGGCAAGTGTATCTTAGAGTCTAGATTTGGTTGATAGAAACCGCGGAACAAAATTTTCATCTTTTCCACTGAAAACGTCGAAAAGTTTCCCTTTTTTAATCAAACGGATGAAAATAAGATGTAATTTCAAAACTATTTATTAGTTTGATACTTTCTTATTGTAATTAATTTTTAATATAGTTTTTTTTCCAATTTTTAATATAATTTTTTCTTTTTCCAGCAATTAATACTCCTGAACGAGTGGTGGTCCATATTTTGGGATTTATACTCTACTAGGCAACAGAATCATGACGCAATTGGAGGATCCACTTCCTTGGTTTTAAGCAACTTTTATTTAATATTATCTCATAAAACTTTAATTAAATTATTTTTTCTATCACATTTATGTATTTTAATTAATTAATAATGCACTCAGCACATGTTTATTTACATAAATTCTAAGGCTCCTGAGATTGCTGATCGAACTCTGCCAGATCCAATTGAGAACTATGTGCTACCAAATGTTTTTCCAACCATGATTCCTAGGCCTCATGATTGCATTCTTGATTTTCCGATTGATGTATGGGAAATTGTTTGCGAAATTTTCTGTTGGCACGTGCATATTTTTCTAGGGAATTTTGGCACGTGCATCAGAGTCTGAATTTGATTAATAGAGACCGTGGAACAAAATTTTCATCGAAAACATCGAAAAATTCCCGTTTTTATTCAAACGAAATAAAAACAAGATGTAATTTCGGAACTATTTATTAGCCTGATACTCTCTCATTTTAATTAATTTGGTAATTTTTTTACAATTTTTCCTTTGTGTTTCTGCAACATTTTCGAAAAGTTTCGAATATTTGTTTGACAGAAAAGTTTCCCATTTTTTTTTATGAAAAATCAAATTTTTCAAAAACCCTTCATCATTTGTTAATTAATTTTGCTTGTTTTGCAATTTTTTGAATTGAAGGCTTTGTGACTCATGGACGATTGCGACTGCGACTGGGATGCTCGTAAGATGTGATTTTTGTTGTACACTGTTGTTGTTTTTGCAATTTATTTTTAATGTTTGTGCTTGTATTGATTTTTATTTTTGTTGTACATTGTTGTTGCAGGATGGACATGTACATTCATGACTACATGTTTAGGAAGAATATGCATAATTATGCTAAAACTTTTGCCTCAGATTCTAATGTTTGTCCCCCGAATCTGTTTGTATGTACTCTTTGTTGCCCACTTTATTTAAAGATTCTTTTAATTAATAAATCTATTAATGCTAAAAATATTTATTTGCATTTATGGATCAAAAGTTTTGTTTTTAATTTATGTTTTGATTAACTTAATATAGAAAAAATTTTGAATTTTTTTTTTTGGAATGTTATGAAAAAAAACTACGAAATATTATGCTATAAGTTACTAAATCAAGAAAAATAAATTCTAAACAAATATAAAGTTTCAAAAAATACACATTATTTATGTTTCGATTGATTAAAAAAAGAAAATTTTCGATGTTTTCGACAAGAAAAATAAAAATTTGGACTTATGTTTGCATTCTTGATTTTCCAATTGATGTATGGAAATTGTTCGTGAAATTTTATGTTGGCACATGATTATTTTTTTAAGGAATTTTGGCACGTGCATCAGAGTCTAAATTTGATTGATAGAGACCGTGGAACAAAATTTTCATTTTTTCCATTGTATTTATCGAAAAAGTTTCCGTTCAAGCATACATTTTTCATTTCTATACATGTTTGCATTCTTGATTTTCCGATTGATGTATGGGAAATTGTTTGTGAAATTTTCTGTTGGCACGTGCATATTTTTTTAGGGAATTTTGGCACGTGTATCAGAGTATGAATTTGATTAATAGAGACCGTGGAACAAAAATTTCATCGAAAACATCGAAAAATTTTGCGTTTTTTATTCAAACGAAATAAAACACAAGATGTAATTTCGACTCTATTTACTAGCCTGATACTCTCTTATTTTAATTAATTTAGTAATTTTTTTTATAATTTTTCCTTGGTGTTTCCGCAACATTTTCGAAAAGTTTCGAATATTTGATTGACAGAAAAGTTTCCAATTTTTTCTTTATGAAAAATCAAAATTTTCAAAAACCCTTCATCATTTGTTAATTAATTTTTCTTGTCGTGCAATTTTCTGAATTGAAGGCTTTGTGACTCATGGACGATTGCGACTGCGACTGGGATGCTCGAAAGATGTGATTTTTGTTGTACATTGTTGTTGTTTGTGCAATTTATTTTTAATGTTTGAGCATGTATTGATTTTTATTTTTGTTGTACATTGTTATTGCAGTTTGGACATGTACATTCATGACTACATGGTTAGGAAGAATATGCATAATTATGCTAAAACTTTTGCCGCAGATGTTAATGTTTGTCCCCCGAATCTGTTTGTATGTATTCTTTCTTGCCCACTTTATTTAAAGATTGTTGGTCCCAAGTGGTCAGAAGAGGTTTAGAGGGGGGGGGTGAATAAACCTCTTTAAAATTTTCTCCAAATTTTAACTTTAAAACTTTTGCTCTTAACTGAACAGACTAAGCTGATCAGATTAGTTATTAACAGTTCTGTTCGCGAACAAATCTTTGAACAGTCTTGTTAACCACTCGTCTGATTAATACTTAGCTGATTTGCTAAAATCAGTTTTAATACTTAGAGTACTTGCAGCGGATTTTCAAAGTGTTTTTCACAAGTAGTCTTAGTAGTTTGAAAAGTATTTCCCCAGTTTTATAAAACTCCTTTTTAACTCTTTTTCAAACAGTTAACTTAAATGTGTTTTTATGCAAACAGTCAATATGCAGATTTTAAAACAATGTAAAAACACAAGTAATTTTTATAGTGGTTATATGGATTTAAATATCCTTTAGTCCACTCTTCCAAGTCACACAGATCTTGGGTTATACTATAGTCACAAAGTTTACAGTATACTCTGCTTGCGTCGAACAACAAATGAAACGACCACAAGTTCGCAATAGGAAATCACACAGAAGACCTATTCTCTGAAGTTTGATCACTCACAAAGATGGATCACAACTCCGCACAACACTCTTGTTTACAAAATCACTCAGAAGATGTATTTTTCTTGATTCTTCAACTCTGCTTTTGTCAACAAATGACTCAGCTGATGAGTGAGCTGTTCTTGAGACTTAAAGAATTTTGCTTCGGAAATTTCTCTCAGAAAGTGTGTTGCTTCTTTCTTCTTCGTCTCTTTCAGCTATTTATACTTGAGGATAGAAAAGTGTCCGTTGAAGAGAGACACAATTCAAATTCCTCGAGTACTGGTCCTTAAAATCCGCGAACGGCTCTTTTGCAGTCTGTCCGTACTATAAACAGTACTATTCTGCAGGCAGCATTAAATGCAGCATTAAATGCACCCAGCTGATGCGAAGCATTTCTTCGATCATTTGTCTTTAATAACCTTGTACTTCAGCATTTATTACTCCAAGGGGCATTTATTACCGTTGGGAACACTTCATGATCTTCTTTACTTGGCTGACGAAAGTACATGTCTGATGGCGAACTCGGCTGATCTCAAACTTGAACAAATCTGATTTGAGTCGGCTGATCTTCATCAGTCTGATAACTTTACTTCAGCAGATCAGAAGTCTTGGACCTTGAAACTTTTGACTCTTCTGATGTCTTCTTTACTTAGTCAAAATTTCTTCTAAGGGATCATCAGCTAAGTTACTCCATACTTAGCCAATTTCTGAAGTTTTGGAATCCTTCAAAACCTCCCTTTACTAATTGTCTTCAGAGCCTTCATCTTCATCCTTATCCAACAATTTCCCCCTTTTTGATGATGACAAAACTTCAGCTAAGTACCTGTTAAATACCTAAGCTAAAGAATGTAATCCTCAAAATTTTCTGAGATAGAAAAAGTTTATTGGATTGAACTTGACTTTTCATTAATATTGAAGAATATTACAATGCAAGTTCATCAGATGAGATTTCTGAAGAAATAGATAAAGTAAACTGATTACAATGATATTTCAAGTTCTAACTAACTATCAGCTTCTTCATCTGATCCTTCAAGCTCTTCTATATACTCATAAGATGACTCTTCATCATCTTCTTCTTCATCAGCTTCTTCTTCCAAGATTGCTTTGGCAGCTTCCATCTTTTCTTTAAGTTGCTGTTCTCTGATCAGCTCCATTGCTTTCTTGGCAGATTCAGTTTCCTTGTACTTGGTAGTTTCTTTTTCAATCTTTTCTTCTTCTTCTACCTTTCCAGGATTTTCTTCAGTCTTGTCAGCCGTGTCTTCAGTTTCCTTGGCTTCAATAGTTGCTTCAGCAGATTCCTTAGCTGTTTCTTCAGCAGCAGGTTCCTTAACTGTTTCTTCAGCAGCAGGTTCCTTAGCTGTTTCTTCCCTTTTATCTTCCCCCTTTTTGTCATCATCAGCTTTGATGACATCAGAAGGTGCAACAGCAGGGTTGAGCGCAACTGTTGGAATCTTTACTCCAGCACATAAAGCCTTTAGATTCTGATTGACAACATCGTGACTAGCTGTAAGATTAAGAATATCAGTGCTGATGATGTCAGTCTTGTCATTGAAGTAGTCAATATTTAGGTTGACAGTTGCAATTTCATCTTGTACGGATTGTACAACATTTCCCACTTCATTCAGCAACCCTAGATTGACTTCCTTTTCTTCTTCACTGACTTTGATGAAGGTTGCAGTCAGATCAGCGATCTTGTGTTCAGCTCTTTGAAGTGCATCATGAAGATGATTAACATCGATCTTCACATCCTCCACATTTCTGTTCATTTCAGTCAAGCTGTTCACTAACTGCAAGGAGTGATCCTCAGGAATAGGAATACTTGTGATTTCAGTCTTGATGATCTTTTCTGTAGACTGTTGCACAGTTTCCAGCTGAAGCTTATTTGATTCTGTCAATTCTTCCTTAAGCTCTGCCTTCAGCTCCTCCTTAACCTTCAACAGCTGCTTTTGATGCTTCTCTTCCAGTTCCCTTAGAGAATCTTCCATCAACATCTGGAAAGCTTCCATCAGTGATGAGTGTTCATCACCTGATGAAGCAGAAGCAGCAGCTTCATCCTTTTCTTCATGTTCCTGGTGGACAGGAACTTCTTCCATCTTCACATCCTGATGATTTTCAGAATCCTCAGCTTTCCACTCAATGGCTAAGGGTTCATCAGCAATCTTTTCAGCAGACTTGTCAGTGGCCTGTTCAGCAGACTTGTCTTCATGCTGGTCAGCAGACTTATTAGCAGTCTGATCAGCAGACTTGTCTTCAACAGCTTGATCAGCAGGCTTGACTTCAGGCTTGTCCGCAGCTTTATGTTCATCAGTAACGTCGTCGTAGAACAGATTAGTGATGGTTCCATCATCATTGAAGCATGTTGTCTGTCTAATCTGTCGTACAATAATCCAAGGGTTAACAAAGGCATTGTTTCCCTTAGGAACTTCATAGAATGGTTGCACTTCCTTGCCAAAAATGATTTGCTGGATGCTTGGCAGCAGAGGCAAGTCACTTGAACAGCCTTGCTGATATTTTGACTTTTTAGCCCATCTCTTCAGGGCAGCCATAGTAGCAAATTTAATTGCTCTTTCAGTAGCATCTTCAGACTTTTTCTTCTTGTCAGGCAAAGTGCTTTTAATTTTCTTGGCCTCCTCCAATGCAAATCCTTTTGCATAACTATGCATGACATCTCTTACATAGCTGGGATCAAGGGCCTTTTGAATGGAGTTTGTCTTTAGCCAAGTTAGAACCCAACGTTCTTCATCAACCAACTCCTTCATGCTTTGAAGTTCTGCCATTGGCTTATTCAACCTGTTGTCTCTCCAACTGATATATCTTGGTTTCTCCTGGTTGAACAGAGTCCTTAGCATCAGCTTTTGATCATAGTATGCTAGAGACTTCTCAAACTGCTTGAAAAGCTCCTTATCAGCATATACTATTTCAAATGCTTTTCTGACTTCATATTTGTCTTTGGACTTGGCTTTGGGGGCAGGCAGTAAGATCTTTTTCTTGTCTTCTTCTTCATTCTTGCCTTCTCCAATCTTGATGCCACCACCATGGACAGGTCCATAGGCATCAGTCTTGCTCTTTTCAATCACCATAGCCAGTTCAGCATCTTCAGCAGCTTTTCTCTCTGCTTCAGACATTCTTCTCCTGGCCTCATCCTTAGCTTCTTGAGCTTTGCTTAGCTCAAGTGCCTTTTTCTCTTCAAGCTCATCCTGCTTTCTTTGTTCAGCTTCCTCCCTTGCCCTCTTGTCAGCTTTAGTGATTTTCTTTCTCTTAATCACTATCTTCTTTTTCCCTTTGTCAATAGGAGCAGGAGCTGGTCCAGCAGATGATATAGGAGCAGCAGCTATAGGATGTATGATTTGAACATCTGGATCGTCTAGAGGTTGAGCAGCCTCAGCAGTTGGTGCAGTCTGAGTAGTCTGTTGCTCATCAGCTTTGTCAACAGTAGAAGCTTCAACAGCTTCAACTGGTCTTTCAGCAGACTCTGGACTTGATCTCACCAAATCCACCAACTCAGTATCCTTTTCTATGAAGGACATCTGCTTCCTTGCAGAACTCTTGGTTCTACCTTCACGATAGGTAGAAGCAGCTGTATCTCTCTGTTGGCTCCTCGTTCGTTTAGAGACACTTTCAGCAGGCTTCTCTGCTGATGGAGTTCTTGATGGTGATGCAGGGGATCCAGTCCTTACATCAGCAATTATGTTCTCAATAATCTTTGTGGCTTCAGTAGAAGTCACTTTCTCCATCTGCTTTGCTTCTTTCTTTTTAGGCGCATCAGCAGCCTTCTTCTTTTTAGTCTCAACAGCCAGGCTAGCTGTTTTGACTAATCTTCTTGGTCTTTTGGCAGGGACTTCCTTCTGTCCCTCATCATCAGCTTCCTCAGGCTCATCAGCCTTCCTCTTCAGAACCGGCAGATATTTGTTCATGGCCTTAGACTTGTGAATCTCTTTGCCGTTCGTCATAGTACAACCCAGTTTGGATAGCATGTAGCTGATAGTAATCCTGTGGTTGGTGTGAGGACCTTTTCCCTTCTTATCATCCAGGAAATCAGCTAAGATGTACCATACTATGATGGACCAGTTGACTTCCATTCCATAGTAAATGGCAGCCATGATGCTGAACCTCTTCATTGTAACAGCATCCAATGAGAAGGTGCAATTTTCAATTAATTTTGATACCATATCAGCCATCCGCTGATATTCATCCCTCAGTTGCTTCTTCCTTATGTTTCCAGAGAACACTTCTCCCTCTTTGGCGCAGATCGCCCAGAACTGTTGGTGCTTATCCTCTGTCAGTATAGTGACGTCATGCCTTCCATGGTTAGGAAGCCCAAACGTCTCATGAAGAACAGCAGGAGTGATGATGATAGATTTGTCTCCCACTGTAGCCTTAATCTCCAGTGAGTTGTAGTCAGCTTTCGCCGTGTTGTAGTACTCCATCACCTGGTCAGTCCAGATAACTCCTTCGTGATTTTCCATGAAATTCACCAGCGAAGCAGCTTTGAACTTTTCCAGCAGTTCTTTCATCAGATCCGTACCGGATTGGTAGTACGAACCATACACGAGATACATTCCTTCAGCAGCCATTTCAGATCTGTAGAAGTTAGAAAGAAAACAGAGAGAGTTTTTGCAGAAAAATTGCTCAAAATTCTCACAAGTACTTTTGAAATTTTAGGGTGCGTAAAGAATGACTCGACTGATCAGATGAGGATTTATAGAGTTGGGGTATGTCGGTTTCCGTGATAACCGCCAACCGTTAGATCCGTTTTTCTGTCAGTGATGATCGTGTGGCATCTGTTGCGACCTTTCAAATTCAAAAGATATTTTACTGAAGAGCGGGAAGATGTACCGCCCGATAGCTATTTATAAAAGCGTGTTTTGAATAAAACGTTTTGCACATCTCGCTTTTATTTAAGTAATCAGATGAGTACAATAAACACTTATCTGATTGACTACTGTCCTGATGACAATGCTGTTATCAGAGAATGCCAATAGCTGATAACCTTCCTCAGCTGTTTGTCAATCCAGCTAGATAAAATAGTCTTGATCTTCGATAGTTAAGTCTTCTGTTGAAAACATAACTTCAACTAACTGTCATTAACAAATTTCATCTTTAATTCAGAAGTACCGCTAGTCTTACACGTTCCCCCTGAGTTTAAGAATTCATAAGTTAACTAGTCTGTTGAAAGTTAATCCTTGAAGATAATAAAGATGAGTAAGCTGTTGAACTCTAGTCTTCTGATGAGTTCCCCCTCAGCTTATGCATCTAATTTTAATAATCCTAGTTCAGCTCTTAGAGTTGAAAACCTTGTCTCGCTTAGAGGTTTTGTGAAGATGTCAGCAATCTGATTTTCAGTAAACACATATTCTATCATGACATTTCCTTTCTCCACATGATCTCTAATAAAATGATGTTTGATCTCAATATGTTTAGTCCTTGAATGACTTGTAGTATTCTGAGTAAGTGAAATTGCACTCGTGTTGTCACAGTAGATTGGAATTCCACTGATCTTGATGTTATAATCTTCTAGTTGATGCTTCAACCAAAGTATCTGTGCACAGCAAGCTCCAGCAGCTATATATTCAGCTTCAGCAGTAGATATAGAAACTGAAGTCTGTTTCTTACTCATCCATGAGATCAGACGACTACCTAAGAACTGACAGGCACCTGTTGTGCTTTTTCTGTCAATCTTGCAGCCTGCAAGGTCAGAATCTGAATATCCAATAAGCTCAAATCCAGACTCTCTAGGGTACCATAATCCCAATTCTTGAGTGCCCTTAACATATTTCAGTATCCTCTTGGCAGCTAAGAGATGAGATTCTTTGGGGTTTGATTGGAATCTTGCACAGACCCCAACAGAGTACATGATGTCAGGTCTGCTGGCTGTTAGGTATAACAGTGACCCAATAATGCCTCTGTATTTGGTTATGTCTACTGATTTGCCATCTTCATCTTTATCCAAACGAAGACTTGTAGACATTGGAATTGTAGCAGTAGAGCTAGTTTCCATACCAAATTTATTGAACAGATCCTTTGTGTATTTTGCTTGGCTGATGAAGATTCCATCAGGCAACTGTCTAACTTGCAAACCAAGAAAATAATTAAGTTCTCCCATCATGCTCATTTCAAACTTGTTCTGCATCAGCTTTGAGAACTTGTCACACATCTGTTGATTAGTTGAACCGAAAATAATATCGTCCACATAAATTTGCACAAGCAAAATATGTTCTTCCCATTCAATAGTGAACAAGGTCTTGTCAACTTTACCTTTGCGAAATCCTTTAATTAAAAGAAAGTCAGATAAAGTATCATACCATGCTCTTGGAGCCTGTTTCAGTCCATAAAGAGCTTTCTTCAGACGATATACTTTGTCCTCTTCTTGATAAACTTCAAATCCAGGAGGTTGTTCAACATAAACTTCTTCTTGCAATTCTCCATTGAGAAAAGCTGATTTCACATCCATCTGATAGACAGTGAAATTTTTATGAGCAGCGTAGGCAAGAAAGAGTCTGATTGCCTCTAGTCTTGCTACAGGTGCAAAAGTTTCATCAAA